>JAMQGT020009280.1:0-11978 GCA_024447675.2 Pterophyllum scalare | reverse complement strand
ATGTAACTGTTCTTCGTTCAGTTTGGATTGCTGTCAAGTTCTTCCACACCAAACTCACTCATCCATGTCTTTCTGGTCCCTGCTTTGTGCACTGGTGTGCAGTCATGTTGGAACAAGAAGGGGCCATCCCCAAACTGTTCCCACAAAGTTGTGAGCATGAATTTGTCCAAATTGTCTTGGTATGCTGAAGCTTTAAGAGTTCCTTTCACTGGGACTAAGGGGTCAAGTCCAACTCCAGAAGAACAGCCCCACACCATAATCCCCCCTCCACCAAACTTTACACTTGGCACAATGCAGTCAGACAAGTACCGTTCTCCTGGCAACTGCCAATCCCAAGACTCATCCATTGGATTATCGGATGGAGAAGCGTGATTCATCACTCCAGAGAACATGTCTCCACTGCTCTAGAATCCAGTGGCAGCGTGCTTTACACCAATGCATACAACGCTTTGCATTTCACACTGTGAGCTGCTCGGCCATGGAAACCCATTCCATGAAGCTTACTATACGCTGTTCTTGAGCTAATCTGAAGGCCACATTAAGTTTGGAGGTCCGTAGGGATTGACTCTGCACAAATGTTGGCGACTTCTGTGCACTATGTGCCTCAGCAACCGCTGACCCTCCTCTGTGATTTTTTTGTGGCTGAGTTGCTGTCATTTCCAATTGCTTCCACTTTGTTATAATACCACTAATAGTTGACTGTGGAATATTTATTGGGAGGAAATTTTGCGACTTGTTGCACAGGTGGCATCCTATCACAGTACCACACTGGAATTCACTGAACTCCTGAGAGCGACCCATTCTTCAACAAATGCTTGTAGAAGCAGTCTGCATGCCTAGGTGCTTGGTTTATACACCTGTGGCTATGGCGGTAATTGGAACACCTGAATTCAGTGATTATGTATTCATCACACCAAGCCACCTTCTTCCATTGCTCCATGATCCTGTTCTGATGCTCACGTACCATTGTTGGCACTTTCAGTGGATGACAGGATCAAAATGGGCACCCTCACTAGTCCATGCAGCCCCATATGCAAAAAAACAAAACTGTAATGCACTTTATATTCTGACACCTCTCTATCAGAACCAGCACTACCTTTTTTGGCAATTTGAGCTACAGTAGTTCATCTGTTGGATCAGACCACACGGGCCAGCCTTTTCTCCACGTGCATCAATGAGCCTTGGCTGATCACGACCCTGTTGCTGTTCACCACTGTTCGTTCCTTGGACCACTTTTGACAGATACTCATCTGCACTGCAATATTCACTTGCGCCCTAATATAGCCCACCCACTAGTAGGTGCCATGATGATGAGAATAGTAAGTGTTATACGTTTAACTTCACCTATTATGGTCATAATGTGTGTGTGTGTCTTTCACTTTCTAGGTCAGTCTGTCGAAGGTGTTAATTGTTTCCAGGCCCCTGGGAACATATATTGATGAGTTTTATGGAGAATGTTGATTCCATTTGTAAGAAAGCTAGTCAGAGATTATTTACTCATCTCAGGATGTTAGAGACGGCTTTGGTGTTTTGGAAAGAGTGTATGTCAGCTTGATTGAAAGCATCCTGACATTCAATATTTCAGTTTGGTATGGTAACCTGACTGTGGCAAATAGGAAGAAATTAGACAGGATTGTTAGTACTGGAGGAAAAATCATTGGCCGACAATAGACCTCAATGGATATGCTGTATCAGCGTGCTGTTTTAAGGAAAGCTCGGTCTATTGTTGCTAACAGAAAGCACCCTCTTTACCCTCAGGATGACGTTATAGGATGCCCCTAGCTAGTAAAGGTGTATAAAAGATCATTTGTGCCAAATGCAATTAGTATACTGAATAAAAAATATGATGTAATGTCTTTTAATAGTTTTATTGGTGTTTTTATGTATTTATATGATTGTATATGTATGAATGTGTGTTGATGATCATCATCAGGTGAACCGAAGACAATTTTCCACTAACGTGGACAATAAAGTTATTCTTGATTCTTATGCTTGATCTGTGTGTGTAATACATACATACATGTCGAGAGAGAGCGTAATAGCTCTTAATCAAAAAATACCTTGTCCCAACCAAGAAAAGCTGAAAGGCAGCTGAGAAGCTCTTCTGGTGCTCTTAGTTTGGTGACGGCATGAATGGCCTGGCACAGAGAACTAGTGTGTGTAAGAACAGTGGGCCATGTTGTCATCATAAACAAAACCAGCTTAGCAGAATCTGGGAAATCTGCAGAAAGGATTAAATAAAAATTAATAACAATAGTAAGTACAACTAAGCTTAAGTGCAAAGTGACAATTAGTAGCATTAAGTTCTTTAACTTAAACTTAGTTATTTCCCATTTCTATGCCATCACAATGTTTTCCAGTAAAAACACCAACAAATTGAACTATCATCTACACAATATAATAAGGATCCTTTAATCTCAATAGAACCACCATTTTTATACTTTCAGGTTAAATAAAACCGTATCAGTGTAGAAAAGCAGTGTAAAGCTTTTATAAATACAGTACAACAAGCCTCTCACCTTCTAAGAGGAGGCTGTAGGCCAGGACACGAGCCTTCTCCACATCTCTCCTCTGCCTACAGATGGCTGTGTAGACTCTGCAGAGGGCCTGCATATAGTTTCTGCTCAGGTCCATTTTTCCAGCTTTCAGCGTGTTCAGAATGGCCACAATCACGTCATCTGCCTAAAGAGTAAACCCAGAGAGATAACAGAAACATGTCAAATTACACACAAAGCAACACTTACAATTCTTATGTGCCTGTATATTTTTGACAAGAGGCAGATGTGATCTGCTTGCTTGATTTCACTGACATCAAACTACCTTCATGCTGACATGAGGCAACAATGTACAAATGTGAATGACCAAATACATTTGATGACAGTAACAGTACAGTGCAATAATTTTATTTTCAGCCCAGTAGATCCTCCTACTGGAAACATAAGAACAATAAAGAAGTATACTAACTGAGCTGCTCTGGCAAACTTCAGAGATGACCTCCTTCTCCTCATCTCTTAAGACGGGCTTTTTGGGCAGGTTCCCAACATACAGATGGCTCCGGATCACAGGCAGCAGGTCAAAGCACTGGTTTTCAATTTTCCTCAAAGACTTAAGTATTAGATTTTGCTCTGGATGTTCTACAGATTTCATGGGTGAAGAGGTTGTCTCAGTTTTGTGCTGTTCCAGTCTTGAAGTATGTGCTGACTGGCTGTCATCGCCACTGTTTGAAGAGGATGAAGAGGAGGAAGGCACCTGCTTGCGAGTGACACCAGCTGAGCTGCTCTCAAGCCTGAGACATTTGTTTTTAGGCTGCGGCATACTGACAGCAGGCCTTTTTTCTCCCCTCATTTCAGTCTTTGTGAAGGCTGTCGAAGTGGAGTTTATAGTTTTAAAGCTGGACTTCTGACTGTCGGTTGTAGGCAATGTTCGGCTCTCCGATGAGCAAATGCTCAGATTAACATTGCCTCTGAGAATGCTCAGAGTCCGAGCTCGGGCGGAGAGCTCTGGATACATGGTATCGAGAATCCTCATGGAATTTTCCTGAGATGGAGTGGTAGATGATGATGGAGAACTCATTGCTGTCAAGGGCAGGCGACCAGGGACTGGCACAGCATGTTTAGGAGTGGCAGAGCCGAACTGAAGGGGTGATGAGGGGACTCCATTTGGGCTGTTTGTGGATAAAGAACTCAGCTGATGATTGTTTGGTGTTCTGCTGGCCCGAGCAGGAGAAGTAGGTGAATCGATTCCATCCATAGGTGACGGAAATAAGAGTTTCCCAATAGCCTGCCTTGGGTTGATTGAACTGTTTGCCTTTGGAGGTGTCTTCAGAGGGGTCAGGAGACGAGGAAGTGGAGGACCCATTTCACTGCGAACATCACTTATACACTCTTGAGTTTGAGCTACAGTTGAACTTTCTCCTGACGTAGTTTTTTCTCTCTTCTCAGATTTTCAGGCACTTTTGCATGCAATGTCAAGCATTTATCTTGTCCTTCTGTGGCAGCTGGATTTTGAATTAATGGAGTAATACCACCTCCTTCAATTTTGTCCTGAGGAAAGTCTTCAAGAATAGCAGTTTCGTTACCTTGTTCCTCTAAACTGAAAGAAGGAGTTTGTATGCTTGTTGAAATGTTTTTTGTGTGAAAATCAGCATCCAATATTTCTGGGTTTGGCTGAGTTTCCAAGAACTGCAGCTTTGTAGTAGACAAAAGACATGATGGACTCAGCAGCCGGTTTTCTTTTGAAGATTTACAGTTTACTGTATTTGTCTCTGGGGTGTCAGGCATGGTCTCCAATGGTGTAGTACTACCTGTGTGTTTTTTGTGCTGAGCAAGGTTTTCAACAGTACCTTTTTCTATGTCGCCTTCTTCCTCTAAATTTGGACAAAGAGTTAGTTTGTTTGTTGAGATGAGGTCTATGTTAACACTATGATTCAATTTTCCTGGATTTGGTTGAGTTTCCAAAGCTTGCAGCTTTACAGTGGGTAAAAGACATGAAGGACTCACCCGCCTGTAAAGAGAATTTCCCTTCAAGGATTCACTCTTAACAGTATCCGTTTCTTGGAAGTTGGTCACTGTGTCTATGCCACCATCCTTTTTTGAAGCAGTTTCAACATTTGCTTGACCACATTCCTGAACATCACTGGACTGGTTGTCTTCCTTCTTTAACAGTGGAGACTTAGGAGGTGGAGGTATATTATCACAGTTTGATGATGCAGGCAAAGTTGTTACATCATCTTTCCAAGTTCCCTCTGCAATCCCATCTTCCGTCCCAAGAAGTTTGAGGCTGTTATCAATTTTCAGTTTCTCTTCAAGAGTTTTATTAAAGTCACTACTGATGCTGCCACTGCTGCCTGATGATCTTGGAGTGTGTTCAGGGATATCTGAGTCCTTGCAGACAGACACTGTACTCTCTTCGGGTTTAAATGAATCCTGAGCAATTTTTTCAATTTCTGAACCATTTTCTGTAGTTGCAACCATGGCTACTTCCATATAGTCACTTACTCTTGGTGACTCATTACCATCAGGAGTAACTGTTTTGGTATTGGTAATGTCACTAGGGCTTATGTCGACATCCATGCTTGTTATAGTCTCTGCCTCATCTTCTTTGCCGGTTACAGTCTCTATCAATCCTGTAAAATTTGATGTGGAAAAAGACGATGAAGATAATGGCGATAACTGTGTGCACGATGGCTCCTGCTCAATCAGCCTGCTGTTTTGAGGATGCATTTCTCTCATATCTGTAATGATTTTGCCATTTATTTCAGCAACGTCACTAAACCTGGTTTGTTCAAAGTCCTTTTCATTGGAAAGTTCTCCATCTCCCTGGGTTGTGACCACTGGCAAGGCTGAATTCTCTTCTGTTTGTAGTGCAAATTTTGGATTGGTTTGGTTTGAGGATGATGTGATGTCTAAGCGCTGCTCTTCTTTAAGAGTAGGAGCATCATCAGAGGGTTTATGATGAGTTTCATTTTCTCCATCATCCATCTTTATGGACTCCATCTCTGTGTCCTGAAAGAAATAAGAAAGCAAGACTGTAATTTCTAAAATATTATGCTCATCATGACCTGAGAATGAGGTTTAAAAATATATTTGAATATATTTGCAGGGTATTCAAATGTAAATAGTTAATCATACTTGGAGGTTTTATCAATTCAATATATGCAGCCACTAAAGCTTTGAAAACTTTGACGAAGCCAGCAGGGACTTCAGAGTGCCTGACCAAACACACATTTCTCAAAGCAATGGTCAGATTATATCACTGACTTTCCTCTAAAGTGTTTCTTTAAATTACTGCAATATAAGAATAATGTATAACTTGTGCTGCCTTAATATTAAAACCATAAACAGGGAAAGCAGCACATCATTCAACAGAAACAACACCAAAAGCCATCCACATTAAATATAACCAAATTCTCACCAAATCTGGAAGTGGCGAAATACTGGGAGGCATGGGTTTAAACAAACTGATGATCTCTTCAAGAGTTAGTATGTCCATTTCAGTAGATGAATCATCAGTTTTGTGTTCCTTAGGTGATTGCTTGCCCTTTTTTGGAGTGCCTGTTTGTTTCCTTTTACTAGAGCACTTAAGAGATGCTTTGTGCTTGATGACATCCTGCGTATAAGTTGCTTTCGCTGGTATGCAGAGACTGTGGGATTCACTGATCTTCTGACAAGGAAATGGGGACATTTTACTCAGATTAGAGTGCAGTGTGGTTTGTGGATAGGAAGGAGGAACTCTTGACTCTGAAATTAAAATAATAAAAGAGAAGCCATTGTGCATGTAGTAGTGTAAAGTTATTAAAGGAAAAAAAAAAAAACTTGCAAAAACTGCATATGTTACAATACCTGGAAAGTGCAACTGGTTTACAGACTCCTGCTCTACACACGCCCACAAGTTCTCTAGCAACCTCCGGAACTTTTCTGCAACACACACCAAAACATTCATACAGTTATAATGTAACAGTAAGTCAGCTTCAGGGGTTGGTGTATGTGTGTAGCTCATCAAATGAATTCCTAAAATGTGTAAACAACTACATACCTTTGTCAATTTTAGCCTCTGCAGGTGCACTTGCTTGAGTCGTTGTGCTCCTATGCTCTTGTTGAGATATGATTCAGATAGTTTAAATTAAAATTATATTTAAGTCTGAAATAGATCCAGTTCAAATTAAACAGCCAATATTATTGTTTCCCCTTATAGTGAAAAAAACCCCACATTAAAATGTTGTAAAGTTTTCATTGTCAAGCTAAAGTTTCTTTTTACCTTTATTCCGTTCCCTTTCCAGTTTCATCAGTCTCACCTACAAAACAGAATTGAAATTATACAGAAGTAAAGGTCAGGGCCCTATTCCAGGAGACAGGGTTAACTGACAACTCTGAAATCATTTATCCCGAGATGAGGGAATCATCGGGTTTTCTGTACCAAAAAGAGTTACCCGGGGTAACAGACTGTGAACTTAACCTGCTGCTGGCAGGTTTTCTTCAAACTCTGAGTTTCTCTCTGACTCCTCCTTTCCTGCTGCACTTGAACCAGCTGACTGACACTCATTCATGAAACTCACAGCAGAGCAAATTCATGTGCATAAGTTTATGTTTTTACAAAACAGTGAAATCCCAGTTAGATGTCAGTTTGCATAGTTTGTATTTCATACAGCGGGTTTACAATCACTCAGTAGTCCATAATATAAGGATGGAGATGGCGATTACGTCACGGATTTATTATCAGCTCAAAATAAAATCTATAGTCTCCACCTTTCAAACTCTGGACAGTAACGCAGCCTCACTATCCGCCCTGTGTCTATTGCTATGTGGGTGACTAATATCACAGGTCTGTCAGTAAACTGTTTCTGATCTGTTCCTCTAGAATTTTATCTTCACATTCTGTCACCTATAGCTGTTCCCCATCAGGAGACAGCGGGATAATTAGATTTCAAAAACACAAGTAAAATAAGGATTCCAGCTTCATCTAAAATTCAAGTCAGGTAAACAATATATATATATATATACAAAAAATTATACATTATATATTAAACTTTTAGCAGCTGGGATAGGCTCCAGCCTCCTACAACCCTGAATTGGATAAATGGAACTGAAAGCTCAAGAGTTTCTTGAACCTGTTTCCTGGAATAGGTTTGTCATATTGGAAAAATATTTTTACCCAGTTCCTTCTATAAAGGACTTTACTGCACCTGGAGATCATGAATATTTCTCTCCAGAAGGGTCTTCTCTTTGGTCAGCTGGGATATTTGATGCTTCTGCTGATGAACTGAGTCTGAAAGGAGATCAAAGCAATCACAGCTTAACCAGCAAATACTCATATAAACAAAGATTCAAGACTTATTAATAGTAACAAAATAGTTCATGAAAATCGATTTTAAATTCCAACCTTCAAGAATTAGGACTTTACTTTCAAGGTTGTCGTTTCTGTTGATGAGAAAACAGCATTTTTTTTGGGCATAATTCACTTTAACAGCTTTTTGCACACAAATAAAAAAGATGAACATCAAACTATGACTAATCATACATGTGTGCAAATTCTTACGTGCTTGTCAACTTGGCATTTTCCTCCATCAGTTTTTCAACTTGCTCTGCTTGTGCCTGAGATTTCTGCAAAGATGCCTGAAGAAGTAACAAATTTTTGGATGGATTTTAGCAGATCTACATAAAGCTCTCATGAATGCCAACCACATTTTTTTTTATTATGGGATTAAAATGAAGTCAAACATTTGGAGAGAATTCCTTTCGTTTACCTGGGATTTCAGTAAATCATCTTCCAGAACAGCCTTCTCCCTCTTCAGCTGTGCATTTTCAAGTGACTCCTTTTCTGATAAATCTAAGAAAGGCAATTTAGGACAAACCAAATCAATCATAATCACATTAAAAATATTTAGAACTGTGCAACTCTTCCCTGGTAAAAAAAAAAAAATTATAGCATGGATATACAAAGTACCTTTTACATTCTTTATCTGGTCTTCAAGCTTTTTATTCCTGAGGAAAATAGAAATGCCAGTTAGCATTTTTACAATAATAATAATAGTAATTATTATCATTATTCATTAGCACTTTTCAAAACCAGTGTTACACAGTGGTTTACAACCCCATCCAAAACAAAAACAAACAAAAAAGAAAAACACAAGACAATTACAAACTCAAAATTAGAAAAGATTCAAAACTATTTTAAATGCTAAGAATAAATTATATGAACAATTTCCGTATCAATTTAAAGCAGGCAATCCAAAACAAAGACCAAAACAAAGATCATATTATTATTATTATTATTATTATCATTTCACCATCACTCACTGTGCAACTGTCTTGCTGTTTTCCACCTTTAGTTTTTCCATCTCTTCAGACAGTTGTCCATAGACCTTAAGCACACCCTTTGAAAAGTAAATAAATTATGAATAATCAGCAAAATTCAGAAAACACTAAATTACTATCGGAATGGATTATTTGGTGTGGAAAATAGTATTAGGAGTCAGATATATGATCAAAGGTACAAATATCATTTAAACAGAGAATTAGCTTAAAGAGTAACTGCTTACCTTCTTTTCTTCCAGTTCTGCTTGAACTGATTCATAATCTGCCATCTTTTTCTCCAGAGTAACCAGCTGGAGCTGAAGCTCTTCCAGCTTCTGTTGAAGCCTGATTGTGTCACTGCATATAACATATATGCATATAAGGTGTTGACAGCATTGGTGTGTTAATCCAATTGCGAGCATCAAAAAAGAGCATTTTATAGTTTTTGTCTGCTAATTCTCAGAAAGCATCAATGTCCTGACAGTGAATGGATATTGTTCATGAAAGCTTACTTTTCAAAGAGGTTCATAAAACTATTACTATCCATTCACAGTTAGACCATTTATCACAGACCATTTATCTAAATGAGAAGCTTACCATCTTGATTATCTGAGTTACACTGCAATATGGAGTTTTACTTAAACTAAGACTTTAGGGGTCGCCACAGTGGATCATCTGCTTCCATCTCACCTTATCCCTAGCATCCTCCTCTGTTACACCAATCCTCTGCATGTCTTTCTTCACTACATCCATGAACGTTCTCTGTGGTCTTCCTCTTTTTCTCCTGCCTTGCAGTTCCATATTCAACATCCTTTGTCCAATATATCCCCCTATCCCTCCTCTGCACAAGCCCAAACCATCTCAGCGTTGTTTCTCTAATTTTGTCTCCAAACAACTCAACCTGAGCTGGCCCTCTGATGTACTTTCTAATCTTGTCCATTCTGATCACTCCAAATGAAAATGTTAGCATCTTCAACTCTGTCACCTCCACCTCAGCCTCCTGTCTCCAAATCATACAGTAGGTCTCACTACCATCAGCAAACCTTCCCTTTCACGCCTGCTGCTATCCTTTTGTCATAAATCACCTGAGCCTCGACTCCACCCACTCCAGCCTCCCTGCACCCCCTTCTTCACGGCTCTTTCGCACTGTCCGTCGTTCTGGATGCCTGTCCCCAGGTATTTAAACTCGTCAATCTCTGCTCCTTGCAGCTGTACTGTTATACCGGTCTCCCTCTCAGTCCCATACATGTATTCTGTACTCACTTTCATTCCTCTTCTCTTCAGACTATATTTACAAACAAAGAACGGTTAAAATTGTAAAACTAATGTTACTGCATCAGGTAAATTTTTATTCACTTGCGAACATAAGTTCCATTAGAAAGCACACACTGAGAAACTTCGGAAAAATTGCCGCTTGGTCTCAAAGCAAATCAAAACAAGGCAGCTTTGCTTGTATGACATATTGCATCCATGACTGATGGCGCGTTAATACTCACTCTGAAACAGTTATCTTCCGTTTCAGTGCCAGGAATGACGACACATATTCTCCCAGACTCTGAAGAAAGAGAACAAAACATACAGAAGAAGCCAGTTACTAACACGCTAACTTAACAAGATAAAAATACATGAAATCGCCTTATACTGTTTACGTTCAGTGTCGAAAAGACGAAGCAGAGCATTTTAAATGGTTTCTATGTGACAAAAAGAAATAAGATCACCGACCTGCTGTAAGAGAGAGCAGTTTTGACAGCTTCCAGTCGTCGCGTCCGCGGCGATTGCTAACGCTTTGGACTGATTCTCTCCTGGCATCATAGTAAAACAAATCCCACCAAAACCCACGCAGCAGTTAACTTTTATTCTGAAAACGCGAAACCTTCATGTTTTAATGTCACAAACTCCAAGCAGGGTCGTCTGCGTTCAAAACAACTTCACATTTTCGCGTCTCCCACGTTGAGCAAGGACCCAAACCTAAGGACCCCGGAGAGGTAGCTTTGTGAAATGCCTACTGCCCTAAAATGGAAGATTTCTCACTAAGTTGAAAGCATATAGATATTAATGTATGCATTCACTTGAACATGGGCAAGACGTATGATTAAATGTAAAATTAATTTTCTAGCTACCTTACTGTGATGCCTACTGTCTTTCAGTTTTTTTTCTTCAGGCACATCATGGTGGGTTTTTTCCAATGTAAATACACATTCATTAGCGTCAGTATTATGAATAAACGGGGTCACGTAACCTTTTCCTCTAGTTTTAATAGTATAATGTTGTGATAATGTTAGCTAAGATTTCCGAAACACAAAATTAGTATGAATCAAACTCAAAATGTCAAAACATTTTGAGTTTGCAGGAAGTAGCGACATCTGCTGGACAACAATCCTACGTATTGAATTTGCTTGTATGGTTAAATTTGGGCTCATGTTAAAACAGATTCTTGGAACACAAAAATATATAGCTCGACATTTATTTAGATTAACTTTTTTCGACAAGACTAATCCATTAAATATATAGTTCACAACCTGCCAAATGCATTCGATTTTCAAAAGAAGCGCCTCCGTGATATGATGTACCTGACGAGTAGTTGTAGTGGATGCGTTTAGGGTGTAAGCACTGTAGTTGAAATAGTAGTTGAATATCCATAGTGACATGGTGTTCAAAACACCGTATCCCTTACATATATTTTAGGATCTGCGATTCCCGTAGATTCATCAGTCCCTGGTGGTCTAGTGGTTAGGATTCGGCGCTCTCACCGCCGCGGCCCGGGTTCGATTCCCGGTCAGGGAACGAAATTTTTTTTTTCTTGTTTAAATCTTGCACAAAACTGATGGATCACAGTAACTATCTACCATAGCTTATTACTCAAGCATTTCACAAAAGTTTTCCAATTCCTTTCTCTGTTCTTTTTAGCCAAGGAAAGGGCTTTTCCTGGTGGAGGAAAGTCTGAAACGTTGCCTCCATCTAAATGATCCGAGTGATTCGGGCTGCACTCTACCGTCTTTATTTTACAGCACAGTGAAGTAATCTGTGGTTTCTTTATAGACACAGGCAGGGATCAAAGTTTCAAAACAAGAGACACCCTTGCAGTAACATGCAAGCATGGCTGGGCTGGCTACCAAGTTAAAGCACAGAGAAGCTGGGATTTACACACACACGTGTATATAGACTGCTCAAAAAAATAAAGGGAAC
>JAMQGT020009279.1:0-68962 GCA_024447675.2 Pterophyllum scalare | reverse complement strand
TATTGCTGATGCACTGCACCTCTGTGTTATACACAACCTCAGCACCAAGGAGAAAGCAGTGAAGTGATGAAGTTACTCAAGGTGAAGACATCTTGTCATATTAACTGAGAGCGCAATAAAAGCATCACAACAGGTGTTAATCTGCCAGAGACGCAGGCCATTCAGGTTTTCTTCTTGGAGAAAAAAAAATATAAATATATAATAAAAAAGAGTGAGCAAGAGCAGAGGGAGAGAGAACCTGACAGGAGAGTGCTTTAGTCAGCTTTGTCACACGTGAATTCCTATAAAGCCATCAATATTTCATAACTTCAACAGCAATGCTCATTTTTAAGCCATATAAGGCCAGAGAACAATTCTTTGAATACGACCCCCTTGTAAAGAAATACTCTGTCATTTTATGTTCCTTATATTTCATTTTCTTTTCTGAAACCACAAATTCAGGATGACTGCACAATGGTTTACTGTATCAACATGCTGCCTTTGTCCCTCTGATTCCCAGTCTATGTGACTCATGCTGCAAGCATCAGCTTTGTCTGATACTACTGGCCTACTCCCTTTTTACTGTTGGTCTTTTACTCTTCTTTTCCCTTATGACCCTTTATCTGCACTTCCCTACATTTGCCCTTTGCCTCATTTCAGCTGCATGTCCCTTTCTTAGCCTATTATCATTAGGTGCACTTGTTCCACACAGTGACTGCATCTGACATCACTTATATAATGGGTTTCCAGCCCTTGCCACTCTAAGGGGGAATTGCTGGCATTCCTGAATAGTTCCCTGCTAGCTTAAGAGTCTATGTCTTTTTTTTTTCCCCCTGCACCGTCTGTTATTGTTGTATACTATTTACCATTCCTTGGCTGGCTGCCTCCCTTGGCAGTTCGAAGCACTCTGTGTAAAATGAGGTAACGCCTCCCCAATCAGCAGCTCTACACACAAGCAAGTCGTTTTGATCTGCAGTTCACACAGTTTCGTGCTCAGTCTTTTGAAATCTAGGTCAGCTCTATTATTTATTAATTGCTGTTTCACAACTCCCTCAGCCTTCCTACTGCTGCTCACAGAGAGCCAGATTAGCTACAATGCTGAATCTCTCTCTACAACTTCTGCTGTGTGTCTAATAACATCCTCTGGGGCTCAGAAGGAGGCAAATAAAAAAACAACAGATTTCTAGGATGGGTTTATAATTTTTTTTCAAGGAAAATGGTTATCATTTTTACATGATGAACCATAATTGCTGAAAATCATTTTGGTAATGCAGCAATCTCCCAAAATACAGATCATGTTAATTGAAAAACTCTGTGGTGCATCTAGCCCTGAAGTCTGCATTTAGAATAGCTATGTCAAACTGTGTGTTCAACTAATGTTTTTTTTATTTGCTTGCTGACCCTTTTACTGTACTATACTCCAAACTGTCGACATGATACGCTGTACTTCATACCAACTACTGACCTTTGTCATATCCTCAGCCCCTACCAGAGGCAATGGCGGGCGGTGAGATGATGGCCTCATCACAGACTCTGGTCCCATCTCTAGACGAGGCCGTTTGATTTCCGCATATTCCACCTCTGATTGGCCACTGGGCTCTGGTAGGTAGATGTGCTCATAGCGGATATGCTGTTCTTGTCCTCTGCAAGAGAAGAAAAATACAAACATAGATAAGAAAAAAGTACAGAATGCTAGTGAAAGAAAAATAAGATTGATGAAGATCAGCATTTTCGCTGATATCTTGTCCATATATTGGAGAGGCCGAGCACAGACAGACATGGGGACTCCAACTTGCAGCTCACAGGACCAAAGAGATCTGCTAAAGTCCTGGTGCCAGATACCAGAGGACACTTAAAGATGCTTGGTGATTTCATGCCTTGTTGGGTTTGTGCTAAGTAAGTACAGTTTATTTCTAAAGCACTTTTCACAGGCATACAGTCATACAAAAAAGTGCTGTACAACAAAACAGACTAAAGGGCTCTGTCCCTCCTCAGCTTCAACTCTAAAGTCTAGATTATACTTCCCATGTCTACAAGTCCACTATGGTCCACTGGGCCCAAGCTGACAATCTTCATCATTAGACTATAAGTGTGAGGGGCCAGTGTGGACCATCCACAAGCCTACCAATTTTATTGTGACCGCAGAGAATTTACATAACATTGCACTAACTACACATGGGCCCCAAGAGGCAGACTTCAAAGTATAACAGGAATGCCTACTCAACCGTGGTGTCTCCAGCTGCCTCTGTACATGTCCAAAAAAGAGTACATTCAAAGCTTAAACTTGCAATTGTAGTGTTTGAGCAGTATTGTGTTTTAAAAGATGATCCGGTAGACTGGAGCTTGTCTATTTAGTGGTCTGTATGCAAGTATTTTAAAACAAATCCTAAAATCCACTGGGAGCAAATATAAAGCATAAAAGAGTATAAAATAGGAGTAATGTGAGCTTGTTCACTAGAACACGTTAGCAGTCTGACCACAGCATTTTGTCTTAGGTACGAAAGACATGATTTATCTAAGCCAGTAAACAATGTACATGATGCGTGCAACAGCAATCATTGTCTCAGCTTTGTTGGAATTTAAAGATAGTTGTTGAAAAGTCAGACACTTATCCAATATAAACAGTGAACTAGCATGGACAGCCTATAGAGTTGGTTGAGGTCTAAACATATACAGCTGGATGTCATCAGCATAAAGATGCCATAGAGAAAAAAAGAGTGAATGATACCTGCTAAACAAGAACATAGAAAGACAATAATAATAAGTCTGGGACTGAAGGAAGCAGTGGTAGAAGAGAACTTGGTTGGAGGAAAACCAGTCAAAGAGCTAAAGATACCTGTCAGAAGCCTATTAAAATATTATGCTCAACACTATCAAAGGTAGGTCATGATGTTTTGTTATATTAGCCCCTTTGGTCACCATACAGGAATTTTGGTGGAAAGAAGTTCTTACGAAATTCTACATAATCTTTTTATGTCAGAAAATGAATATTACAGTATGATATACAACTATAGAAAGAGATGTGCACAATTGTGTAAACAACACTAGGACAAACAAACTAAGTCAATTAAACTCAATGTACAGTAAACAAAAAAAGAAAAAAAATTAAATTAAATCTTACGTGTCAAGTCAAAACGAGTTAACTAATCTGAGTAGGACAAAACTAATCCTCGGGAGCTAGAGACAAGGCTGAGTGCAAGCTTGTTTTATCATGATGGCCTAATTAAATCCCATTTATACAGACCACATTTAACAAAAAGACACATGTGTACACAAGATGACAGTTACAGCCTGAGAGCAGGCTGGCCTAAATCTTTACTGTTGTGTTCAAGGCACACTCAAAACGTCAGAAGGCTTGGTTTGGTTCAAACAGAATCATCATCAAATGATTACTGAAGGCTTTTTTTTTTTCTTTTTGCTGTAAAATAGCAGCATGCAATTGGTTACCCAGCACTGGTGAGTGGAAAGCAAAGGAAGCAAGAAAATTGGAAATGGTGACTCATCATAACACTAACATTTACCGCAGCATATGCCGAAGAACTTCTTTTGTGGGGGTTTTGTATGCAGCGGCCACACATATAAAGCCATAAAAGGCTTTGTTTAAAGCTGCCGAAGAAACTATGACACTCCCTATACACCATAACTACAATGACTCTGGATGGCTGAGAATGCCAATAATTACACAAACACATAATGCAATGTGATCTAATCATGATATGCTGCATGTGCCGTGCCAGTATAAATCACACTTGTCACATTCATTAAATTCAAAAGCGCACAGGGGAAAATTGAGCAAACCAGTTAAAGAGGTTCTTGGTGTGTAGTCGAATGACAGCTTCCACATGTTAACTGCACTCGCTACTTAGATCTGGGAAATTTTATTAGCCCAGTAGTAAATGGCTCTCTGTTCTTACTGAGGGAGCAGTTTTCTCAAAATCTACCCTGAAGGCAGATGCCAGAATGTCAGTGACTTTGCTGCCAGTGTGAAAATGGAAGTGGCTTCTGAAGAGGAGAGAGAAAACACAACCATAATTGCTGGTCCAAGCCCACAATGGCCTAGTGTGAGGTTTCTCTATGTGCCAAAGCGCATGGAGCCCATCTCTGTCTGGAAGGGTGGTGTAACAATCAAGACATTAACAGAAGAGAAAAATGTTATAATGCATGTAATGTGCTGGACTAAACCTGTTGTGATGTGAAATCAAGGAAAGAATGGATTGTGGAAGTTTATCTTAGTTTTCTGCAGTTTTAATCAATCTAAACACTCCGCAATCACAACTCAAAATGGATTTTTTAAACGCCAATATCTTTCTACCTGATTCCATTTAAAGATTAGTCCTAAAGATCATGGACCGCACATCAAATAAATAAATAAATAGTGGGGCAAAAATATTACCCAGATGGTGTGCGACTGTGTGATTTCTCCCCCGGACACAATTTTCTCACTCATTCAGTTGAATACTTCCTCTCCATAGAGGATTGGCACTTACATAATCACATCATCAAGCTTTAGCCCACCCCCTTCTCTCTCTCTCTCTCTCCCTCCCTCCCTCCCTCCATCCTTTTCCTCTTCTTTCCCCTTCTCTCTCTCTCTTGTGAGCGTGCAGCATAATCTGTTCGCTAGGGAGGATTTATCTGGAGGATGAGAGAAAGAGATGTGTGTGAAGGTGGTGGTGGTGGTGGGCCAAGTGTGTGTGGGAGAGAGAGGGAAGGGGTAACACAACACCCCACAACAGCTCCATTACTTTCTTACTGGCTTGGGCCCCATTATGCCAAGAACAGAGATCGTGTATGCTGATCGCAGCCTGCTGTTGTGAAAGCACTACAGCGTTTGTGTGGCTGCCAATCTTTTCGTTGCTCCCCAGAGAAGCAGCTACGCAGCTGTGCACAGCGCAGGGAAGGCTAACAGAGAGAGACGCCTGGCTAAATGCACCACAGCTGGGATGAATGAAAGTGAGATAATGCACAGTAGAGAGGGGACAGCGGGTGGAGTCCAAAAACTTCATGCAAAATGTGCAAGCCATTGACTTTTCTGTTCACATTACTGAATAAAGAATACATTGCCCAAATGGCCAAAAACACTGGAGAATATTTACAAAATATCATAGCAACCACATTTATTTCAAAAACTTAAAAGATCTGCTTTTTCAAAATCAATGTGTGAAATGCAGGCGGAGGCAGAAAATTTTAGTGAAATAATGCACTGTAATAAGTAATTCAGCTCATTAAAAGGCCTTAATCAAAAAAAGGCTGCATTACAATTACAAATGAAAAGGGCATTTGAATAGAAGAAAAACTGGAATAACTAGGTATTAAAACAGTCACAATACAAAGGATTAATTACAACAAAAACATTTGCAAAAACTGCCAAACTGCACTTACACAAATCCCAGAAGACTTAGAATATTACTTTCATAAAATATTACAAGAATAATCCCAGCTATGGTGCAAACTAATTTTCCATGTTTGCACACTGTTCGGGCCAGAAAATAAAGTGTTAAGTGGTTTCAGTGTCTTGTTATGTTTGCTATAAAATGCATTCGCTCCCTTTCTCAAGAAACCGGGATGATCTCACACAGACGGGAAGAGGAGGAGGGACTGAGATACTGCAAGGAGTAAAAAAGAAAAAGAAACAACTAGTACAGTGGTTCAAAAGTGCTTACAGTGCAATGGTTTTGTGATCTGTAATTAGGTTAAAATAACATTTCCGCCTGCCTTGAGTCCAGACTAAAGAGAATACATTGATCTGTCATACCGTTTCTCAGTATGACAGATCTCTGCAGAATGGCACAGTTTCTAAAGGCCATATTAGTGCTCACATTTTCTCTCAGAACATTAACAACCTTGAGCTTTCTACAAATGCAAACATGGCGTGCAGAATTACTGAGACTTGTGAAAAGACAGGCACACAGCAGAGAATAGATTGAAGGATCGCAAAGGCCAGAATTACACTATTCAGACTCTGAATGGGCTTCAGTCTGAATTCTGAGATCTCTAAAGGAATGCTGAAGGCCTGAAATATTCAGCTGAAAGCTTCCCCACCCCCAGACGCCTGCCAGCAAACCACTGGTTTATTTCACAGTTTCCACAAAGAAATGTGGGCTGCTTGTCTATAAGCTCTCCTTCTGATATGGTGTGGGTTTTTTTTTTTTTTTTGTTCTTTTAAAAAAAAAAATCATTGCCATTGTAAAAGTTGCACAAGTCACAAGTGGGTCAACTCGGATAGACTGCCAAGTGACTGAATGAAGAATGTCAGAAAATCAGGAGCTAGTGGGAAGCATTCAAACTGTGCAGTGTTTATCTGTTTATCAAACCATGACCCAATGTTCCCACACTGCAGGCTAAGCTAATAACTGTTAAACGGGGCCAGTGCACAGCTCTTTGTTTTACAATGAAGACCATAATCCTAGCAGATTGACACTTAAATAAGCCAAAAAAAATATGCAACAACCCCACACTGCTACAGAATCCTTTTGCCATCTGCTGTCTGCCATGTCAGACACATAAGATGATTTATATAGTGAAAGACAGATCCCAGTCTACTCTTGACTTACTGTGCATGTAATATCTGTCAGCTGATTTCTAGTAAAGTCTGTCTACATTATGTATTCCATGCATGTTTTGCATGTCTTATCCTCTGTGCATTGTGCAAAATTCATATCATGCACATAAATTATTTATAAGTACTCATCAAATTTCATCCTCAAAAAGAGAATGGCAATATAAATAATAAAGACCATTAGCAGGTACAAGTCCTGCATCTCCAGAGACAAAGTACTATTCATACAATGATTTGCCCGACGTGCTGTTTGGTCGATTGGAAAAGTAAAAAACCTCTGCAAGCTCCACTGCCCAGCAGAGCCGTTTAATACAACATTACAGAAGAACGGCTTGCAGATGTCAATTACATAAGGATTACACTGGGGGAGGGTTAACAGCCACAGGCTTTAGCAGAATAATACTGCATAAAAATGCCGCCTGCAAGAGGCTTCCACTGAGCATGCTCTGGCTAGTAATCAACAAGGACAAATTCATTAAAGGGGGCAATACTAGAATGCCACATAAGCACAACATCCGGAGCTAGTGTCTCAAGAGGCCACTTTCTTGATGCATGACATCTTCCCCATTCGCCTCATATTCTCTGACTTTCATCTACTACTACTTGCATTACATGCATTTCTAAAATCGCACAAATTATCTTTTTTTTTTTTTTTTTAAAGTGTGCATCTAGTATAAAGTGGCAGTGGCAGCAGTGGATGCTCAAATTATTTGTAACAATACATTTTTTTCAGTAAAAGCTATATTTGTGTTAGCGTGATATATTTTTGGACATACACTGAACACCAATTTTGAATGTACACATACATTCAACAGCATTCAGTAGGTAGAGTGAAAATGGAAATGCAATAAATAAAAGCACAAGTAATCTTAACAATGCCTTTCAAAATTATGGAAAAAATTTCCTCAGGAGAGAATTGACCATATTTATGAATATGGGGCTCTTACCTTTCACTCCCAGGCTGGAACTCTGACAGTAAGGAAGGTCGACGGCGATGGGGCTGAGCGAGGTGGGAGCTGTAGTCCCTACTATGATGAGAGTGATAGTCAACCAGACCCACTTCCTACAATAGAAACAACAAATCTTGCATTAAATCCTTCCCTCTTCAGAATTATAAGAACAACCCATAGTAACAAAAACACTAACACACACCCCCACCCCAATTTCCTGCCTTGGTTCTCCTGTAATGTCTCATCTTTTCTTCAGCTCTCATTTCACTTTCTTCCAATTTGTTTCTCAGACAAGCGGAGTAAAACATTACAACTACTCTAAACTTGCACCTCTGCCAATCAGGAAATGAATGACACAGTCCATCAACCTTCATCTTCCAGTGAATATGATGACACAAAGCAGGGCTAGGGTTACACTAAAGCTGCAGCTGTGGGAATCATAGGGGGTAAGTCTTGGATCTTCCTCCCATTCAAGAAGAGAAAAAAAAGCCTTCCAAACACCAAAGGTCGCTGAATGAACTTTTACATCGGCCAGAGGCCTCTTCTTTCAAGCGCAGACAGCTTTGTCCCTGACGCGTGGAAGAACATAATCTCGATAATTAGGAGATGTGGGTGGAAATCATGCGGAAGCCTTTGATGCTGACTCCACAAGAAAACATGAACTTTCAACTCAAACATCTAATGAGGGGACCATTCTGGGTTTACTCCATTGTGATCTGGAAAAATACCTGTGGGGGGCCTCTGGGGTTAGGCCTTTTCCAGTAGTTCTGATTAACACTCTGTTTACTAAATAGCCACTGAGTAGGCGGAGCCAGGCCACAACTACGGTTATCATCTTTCAAAGGGTTTTCTCTAAAAAACAAAAGGCTGAGGCACTACAGGTGGTTCCATTAAAGTCATTGTGTGTCGGACTCCTTACCGTGTGTGCCCGTTGCAGCTGCAGTGGTAGAGTGGCGGGGTTTGGCAGGTGCCGTGTGTCCACAGTCCTCCGGCCCGGCGGCACAGTCTGGGGATGAGAGGACATGCTGGCACAGCCGCTTCCTCTAAAGACAGGAAGTGCTTGTTGCTGTAGAGCACATGCCGCACATTATCGGCCGTTGATTTTAGTCTGCAACCTGTGAGAGGGACAAAAAAAAGCATGCAGAGTGAGATGTTTTGAAAGTTAGGTGGCCTCAGTGGAATTGATCAACACTTTTTACATGCACAGAATAATCACAAAACAGGTCTTATACACAGCTCTTTCGATGTTTTCTGGATAATACATCCAGATAAGCTAGAGATCTTAGAATGTCATCACCTCCCTACCACAGCTGCTCCACCCTTCATAGCGCCTAGTAAAGGAGTGAGAATCCCTGCACCTGCTAGACTCAACCCCTGCTTCACAGCTTACTGAATGGCCCACTGTCCTCACACTGAGGACTCACAGACAGACACCAGCCAAGACAAGCAACTAGCCAGTAAAAATACTCCAAGTGCAATGGGGTTCTAGAACCAACATAAATAACTCATTTCCAGATAGAGATGTAGGTCTCAGGAGTCAGGCCACTAAATTTTAACAGCAGATGATGTTATGTAAACCAGAGTGGTATCATCCATGAGGAGTATGCCATACACAGACCAGAAAAGCAGATATAAGTAAAAACCGCACCAAGCTGTAACACACCTCTACCAATAACCACCTGTGTAAAAGCTAAAGGAAAGTATAAGTCAGGTAGGCCTGACTTATACTTATTTCACAGACCCATGATAACTTTAATTATTATTATTAAGATATATGGACCTCAGGCACCTTCTGCAACCAGTTGAAGTGAAGATGACAGGTTATTTATGGGTAATAAGTGTTTATCACAATGACTGCATAATTCCAGCCATACATTTCACAAGACTAAGTTCAAACCTTTACGAGGCAGCTGGGATTCTTGTGAAATTCACAAGATAAAAATAAATAAATAAATAAAAAATAAATCACATGATATTCCATCTTTCCAGGCTTCAAGCTGTATGTTTACCAGTTAGTTCAGACCAATCGGCCTCCTATAAGCAACTACTGGCCAATAGGGCTGCACCTGGATAGTTCATCAAATCCATTATTACATATACTTTGAAAGGGAGTGCTTGAGAGTGAGAGAGCCTTTTATGCACAACGTAGTCTTACAAAATGGAAGAACCATCTAACAACATGCTAATTGCAATGCAGATGCTTATAACTGGTGGCAGCACGCCATACTTGCAATACACTGGTCAAAACACTGCACTTGGTTTTAAAGCGGCATTAAAATAAACTGGGAAGAACTGTCTTATTCTCATTACAGCAACCATGCAAATTAGAACACACACTGGAAAAAAACAAAACCTATTTGCATAATTAAAATTATAGAATATATTGAAAAACATGGAGGACATATGAAATTCATTTCTCAGTGGGATGCATGGATATATTTGTCAACTTATTTGCAAAATTTCACTGCCCCATGATGTTCAGCGCCATTCTTAGACACCCTTACAAGCCTGCTTTGCTAGTAGCCATAGTAGATGGACTGGTGCCTGCGACATGTGTCCCTGTGACTTCTGCCAGCAGAGAAATTAGGCCTCCTGCCATTTCTACAGGGCTCTGGCTAATGATGCCTCCCTCTCATAGTTCATGTTTCAGTGCTATGTGTGGCACACAACAAGAGGCATGGTGAAATATGGCAACTCAACATGGGCAATGATTGAAATCTTGACAAGACAGCAAAGTGCACCGCAATTTTGTAAACTGAATGGGAAAGCTACTGTCACTGCGCCAACTGCTCAAAAGAAGTCCAACATCAGAATAACCACTAAAAACACACACTCTGATACTGTTGCAACACAAATCAGAGCTGTTTCACTTGTGTACTTCTTAATTTTGATGATTCATACATATATGAAAACATATACATATGAAAGACTTGTCCTAGATCCTTCGTAGAGCCCCACTATTTACTATACTATATAAATAGATAATGTTAAGGGGCCCTAAATTCTACTGGGTATTTTGGCATTTGTTGGCATTTGTTTGTCGTGTTGGTTTTCAATGTGGAGTGTGGAAATCTATGTGGCCATTATGGATCGCGTTAATACTCAAAAGTAGGAGCTGAAACTAAACAGCAAACTAAAAGCAGTGAGAGCTTTTAATTCACTTTCAGTACAACAGCTTGGAATAGCAATGAATGCCTTCACCAATCCAACTAACAGGCAAATGGCCATCATCAGTGCCAGCAACATAAAGCACAATGTGAGCCCAGCAGCATTTACCTAATTTCTTTAGTTGTGGACTATCAATTCAAGCAACTCAAATTCTGCTAGAAAGAGAAGTACTTTGTCAGCACTGAGATTAGACTAATATTTTATATTTCAATTATTAAAGAACAGGTGCTGTGAAAAATGAATGTGCTGTTCAGCTGTAGAGCAAAATATAAATCACTATTTTATAGAGAAACACAGAAAGTGGCAGTACTGTTGTGCTGGGCTCCAGAAATTTACAAACAATACATCCAAGTATGGGAAACAATGAATCTTGTTTTAAAACTAGCAATAATAATAATAATCATGATGACAATGTAGGATCAAGCAAATAAGGTTCCAGTCACACATGCCTAGAGACTAGTCCATGACTATCCGGCAACCACCAGTCCGGAGGGAAAAATGAGAATTCCTCAACCAGTTCCGAGTGGTTGCAGGAAGTTGATGGCAGTTGCAGCGATCATTGCTAAAGGCCTAGTCACACAGGCCGACAGACCTTTCGGTAATTCCCTTGCAACCACCTGTCGCTAGGGAAAGTTATGTATTCCCCAGTCAGCTGGTAAAAACCTCCTAGTGATTGTCTTGGTTGCTACCATATTGCTCCAGTCCACTGAATGGAAGTGACGGACTTGTCTACAAACACTGGCCAGCTACTCTCTGAGCTGCAGTGAAATTGTGACGTGCGATGCAAAACAGAAATGGAGAAGGTTTGACTTCAAAGTAAAAGTTGCACCTTTTGAAACCTGTCAGCTGCAACACAGAGGCACAACTTTTACTTTCACTCTAAGGCCAAACATCTCCATGTCTGGTTTGTTTCACACTTTTTCAAGTTTTACTACTGCTGGGCTAGTTGTTAGTGACTACTACAGACAAGCAATAAAAAGTACAGGCAACCCTGGCAATCGGTTCACAACCAAAGATATCACCAGGAGGTTTTTGGTGCAGCACTTTCTGTGTATCCAATTTCATTCAAAAGCAGCCAGAAACCTCCAGAAAACACTCCCAAACAGCTGGGGAGGACACTTTTCCCCTAGTAACCGGCGGCTGCATCACATCCAATATGGTGAACGACTTGCGAGCATTGTGCCCATGACAAACCTCAATTGTTGGCCAAAGTTGCTCATGGTGAGTTCCATTCCAAGTCTTCCACTTGGACAGGCTGAGTAATAATCTTTGCAACTGATAATAAACTAGAACTTTTTATAGCACTATGAACCAGAGACCAAATAACATAGCATAACTTTGGAAAGAGTACTAGCGTGCCAGTCTCCATTGTCTCACTATGGTTTTGACTCTTTTTTGCAGCACAAAGAGGGGCATTATCTACCCTTCCTTCCTGTTCAACTGTCACAAACACAAAGTGTCATTTGATTTCAGTTACGCAAAGGCCTCTATTACGAAAGGCTGAACATGGCTCTGACTGTAAGAAACAGAGGAGCTCTGTAAACATAGACTCACAGAGGCCACAAGATGGGAAAACACTGCTTAAAGTCTCAAACCAACTAGAGACTGTGCCTTTGTGTCTAGTAGTCTAAACTGTGGCTTCAAATATTTTCACAAAACTAGTGCAAAGTCATTGTTTGGTCAGACAGATTTGAGTAAACAGACCACATGAGGGAAAGTCCTTTAGCAGAAACAAACCCTTAAATAATTTAAGAAATTCTTGCTATATTGACAGAATTTGTACTATTCTCAATAAAAGGTTTTTTTTTTAAAAAAAAAAAAAAAGAGCCCAGGAAGAGGGTAAGATGAGTCTTCCCACGCAGAAACCTCTCTTTGATGAATGTCGTGTTCAGAGAGATTCCCTTGAGAAGGGAGAAAACAAGTCTGAAGCCAGTCACAAGATCGGCAGAGGACAAAAAACCTTAATCAAGATGAGAGAACCAGCACAATGAGTGATCTTTGACATAAACTCTGAAGCGAAAGGGGCCTTCCAGACGACGGGCTAAACACATGCGCTGGCACTGCTACAGACACCCACAGGCAAGTCGTTGGCTTGCTGCCAACACTGCAAATGAACTCAGTCACCTTACTCTCTCGCTCTAGCGTGCCTTCCTTCCCCACTCACTCTTTTGCTCTTGTCTTTTCCACATAGTAGAGCGGGCCTCAACCTTCAGCAGTGCAAGCCAATATTTCATCCTCTTACCCCCCCACCCCCACCATTTTAGGAATGGCTGTGGAAATACTAGCACAGAGCACACAGACGGGCTTGCTGCCTGCTAGTGGAGCATGAGGCAGACTTCAAACAACAGTTTCATTCTACTGACAAACAGTTATTCAAATCTCTGTCTGCTCAGACTTTGTAACTTGACTGTCAAGCTCTAAAAGAGAGTACAATGGATTGGCCTCATTCCTGGCAAAATTAAAGGTTTTATATACATGATTTTGAATACTAAAATAGAAGCAAACAACTTTCTGCCATGTAAAGATACAGAACGGTAATTGCGTCCTTAACAGGGACCTAGCATGTTCACTACCAGCTCCCTATTTTTATTCCTAAGACTCCACTGAAGTAGCTTTGCATGATTTACAGTTCAAAGTAATCCGTAGGTTATCCTAAACTGGGTCTTGATGCAGCCCCTCGGTTCATCCATTATCTGTAACAAACCACTTTAGCTCCCTTCCTTCACACTAACTTTCTTGTGATTGGCTGCCACTTGTAAACAGCAAGTAGGTGAGGCTGCTGCGCACACAGCCAGAGATGTGTGCTACCCTGCCCAGACCCTCACAAATGTGAGTGCCTCTCTTGGACCTCCCCACGTTTTAAAGAGATGTGAGTGAAAGCAGCATTCAGCTAAGTGACAGGAAAAATGTGGCCACTGCACCAATTTGTTTTTGTCTGAGAGTCTGGTGATCTCATTAGATACCCAGTGGTTCCGAATTGTGCTTGTTGCGCCTTTAAAAGTTTCAAGTCCCTCCAAATGAGACACAAGCTCTGTACTCTTGTTTGTGTTCATTTTAAACAATTCGATTAACATGATACAGTAGATTGTATTATGAATAGAACCTAAAAATCCTTCTCCTGCCGCCTTGATGTTCTGCTTGCAGGCTTTTATTTACATGGCACTGGTTTTTCTGAAAAATGTATCAAAAAACACACACTTATTATGCCACTTTTCTACAAATTACAAATGTCATAAGCTTTAAATTTCAACAGGACTTAGAAAGTGTGTCCCTGTGTGTTTCTTTACCATTCTGGAAGTGATTCAGAAAGTGGACCAAAACCAGTCTATTCTCACATCTTTGTAGTCACTTCCTGTGCAGTTTCTGCTGTTTGTTTTTAAAGCACTGACTGGTTTGGGGCAAAATACATTTCTAATGTACAAACTGCCCAGACATATCAGGTGGTCTGAGAGAGGTCTGCTTAATGTCAGTGGACACCCCTAACATCCTACAGAAGTCATAACTAATATTTTTCATCTCAGGTGTTCCTTCCCACCTTCTGGAGGAGCAACCTGCAGTCTTACAGCCAAATCTAGAGAAACCTTAGCCCTGTCTTAAAAACTCATGTTTAATTGCTGCCTGTTCTACTCCCACACTTTTCCACCTTCCCCATCCACCCTAATTTAACATGGAAACAGAGCTCTTGCAATTAATCCACTGAAGCTTAAGAAGTGGGCCCAAAGAGGTCTTTTAAGATCATGGTGCAAAAAGAAGGTAAGTGCCCATCTTAAGATGACACAGTGGAAATAATTACACCATTTCCAAGTGAGCTCATTGACTTTTTTGTTTTTTATTAAAAAATAGAAATAGTTCATCTTGACACTGACATCTCCCAGAGTCCAAGAGTACGACTTTGCCTGATTTCACTGCTTAAATAATTCATTCCAATCTGCCTGTGTTGTGAACAGAAACGCCACGAAGAGGACGAAGTAGGAAAGAAAAAAGGGCAGTGAAGAGGGCATGATGCAAGATATCCTTATTGTGTGTACATACATAATCTAAGACATAGCTCATGGTTTGTGTCAGGCAACCCATGTGACAGGCAATGATCAGTGTAATCGGCATCTTGCCAAAAAAGAGGATATTTGCCTGGTGTGCTAATGCATTAATTAAATATTAGAGATGTAGTCTGAAGACTGCTCTGGTTCCCATTAGTTAGGCAATTGCAGGTGCTGCTTTCATAAGGAGACAAGTGCTACATCAGTAGCCTTTCAATTATTTTTTTGGCAGCAGGAGGGACAGAGCACCTGTGAAAAAACACTCCAGTATTTTAGTGACAGTGGACTCACCCAAACCCAAATAACCACAAGCTTTTTATTAGGAAGTTTACATTTAGATAACTTTTACTGAGCTCCAAACTACTCGACACCATCTCAAAGCAGTCAACGGCGGGGTTTAAATTCACGAAAACAAAAAAAGCCGACTTACAGAATGAGTGTAAGCTATGCATCAGTTTGCATTTCACAGCTCAACTACTAACATGGAATATTACTGAAAAACGCTAAGGTGATGTGTTTAACCTTTCAGCTTTAAGTATAAATCAGAATTGGCATATTTCAATATGTTTGGCCTAATAATGATTTGTAACAACAGGCATATCCATCCACAGCTTCACCAGCTACAGCAGCAGCTGCTGCCGCTCCACCCAAACCAAGAGGTATGTAAAGCCGTCCCGTGTCATAAAAACAGAACGACTGCTCAGTATTTCCAGTCTGAAATAAAGTTAGAGCTATACCAATATTGGCTTTCTATGTCTACTTAAAAATCACCGGGACCAAAAAAGGCTAAGAGGTGAAGTACACATCATGCACTGCGGCAAATATGGTTAATCTAGAGATAACATACAAAGACAGACAGACAGATGTCGACGTTCCAGTATCTGAAAGTCAGGCGAGAATCTGTGTTTGGTTTTTTGTATGCAATGAACCATAATCTGGCGATAGCGGCAAAAAAGCTAGAAGCTTTCCTAATGATAACACAGCTAGCTGTCACCTATGAAGGCAGTTACCCTAGTTACCCAAACACTGCAGCATACCCTTGCTTAACTTTCACACAGGAAATCTGCGGTCACAACACACAGTCAGCAACCGAAGACATTGCGCAAAAAGTGTGAACACCCACAGCCAACTTTGACACAGCTGTATTTTGTCTGATAGAAAGAGATACAATGACCCTTAACCACAGCCTGACAGACCTTTCATTTTAAATCTGAGTGAAGGGCACCGCCTATCACACCAACAGCAGCAAGATTAGAAGCAAAAGACACCTGCAGCCGCGACAAAAATGAGCGAAAAAATTATATTCGAGGCTATGACTGAAAGTTAAACTGGAAGTATTGAAGTATAAACAGCACAGGAAGCTTTACTGATGTGTCTCTTTTTAGGTAAAAACCAATGTAACGCCGACCAAATGAGGCCCAGTAAGATACAAACCTACTTTGCCATTTAGTTTAAACGTAAAATACAAAAAGCAAAAATTGCCATATGATTTCTATGACACTTCACAGACTTCATATTTTATGCACTGAAAAGCAAGGTGTCAGAAGTAAGTCACCTAATTTGTTTCATATGAATCAGATATATTTTACAAGCATTTAATGCTGTTTAGATATCTAATTCAGGCTATAGTGCCAAAATGTGAACCAACATTGTGTTCTCATAAGAAAACTAACCCTCACAAATCTTAAGCCTTTTAGGTTTGGTGGATATAAGGCTTAGCACTGCTGCCAATTTAGGGCTGGCCCCTAAGCATAAATGCTTCATGGCCAAAGTCCAAGAGTTAACTCAAGAACTAGATGGCTTGTTTTAAAGAACCATCTGGGAAGTCATCTCTGAGAATTGTTTGGAAAAGGGGTACGTACTTTCAAAAACTTCGTGGCAATGTCTACCATACGCTTTAGCCAATCAGATCAAAAAACCACAGGCCACAGAGGAAAAATAAGCAAGAGTTTCAGAAGCTTTGAAAGATAGGTAGATAGATGGTGATGGTGGTAATTTGATTCATTTTGTTTTTATAAAGAAAAGTTTTCAGCATAAATATGACTCTTAGCCAGTCGCTTAAAAAATAAAAATACTAGGTAGCTGACTAGATGACTCATCTATTTACTTTCTGATCTTAAACACAGACATAACTTAAGTCTTTTTTCCATTATACCATTTTTTAAAATCAAAGAATGAGTCATTAAAGCCCAAGTATCAGTCATTTACTTGAGCTCTAACACTGAGCTGTTACAGCAGTTTAGTGTTGGGAAGAAGCTTTGCAGCAAACTTTAGTACATCGTAGCAGCTGTCCCTAAGAACAGTTCTCAATCATTGATGAGACTGCTATTAAAGTGAAAAAACAATCAGTATCAATGTGTAGTTTAAAAAACAAGTATTAATTTACTACACACACACACACACACACCTCCAATCAGGCATAACAGTATGACCACTGACTGGTGAAGTGGATAACACTGATTATCTCTTCATCATGGCACCTGTTGGTAGGCAGGATGTATTTAGGGAGCAAGTGAACATTTTGCCCTCAAAGTTGGTGTGATAGCAGGGAAAATGGGCATGCATAAGGATTTGAGTTTGTTGTGTATGGGGCTACATAGTCAGAGACTAGTCAGGGTGCCCATGCCGACCCTGTCACCCACTATAATCACCAGCGATGGGCACATGAGCATCAACGGTGGCCTGGTCTTATGAATCACGTTTTCTTTTGCATTATGTAGCTGGGTGCGTGTGCATCGCTCACCTCGGGAACATCTGACACCAGGACTCACTATGGAAAGAAGGCAAACCAGTGGAGGCAGTGTCGATCTATGTGGATTTTACTTTGAGATGTACCACCTACCTAAGCATCGCAGCAGACCATGTACACCCTTTCATGGAAACAGTATTCAGGATAATGCACCCTGCCACAAAGCAAAAATGGTCCGTGAATGGTTTGAGGAGAACAACACAGAGTTTGAGGTGTTGACTTGGCCTCCCAATTCCCCAGATCTCAATCCAATTGAGCATCTGTGGGATGTGCTGGACAAACAAGTCTGACCCATGGAGGGCCCACCTCAGAACTTAGAGGACTTAAAGGATCTGCTGTTAACATCTTGGTGCCAGATACCACAGCACACCTTCAGGGGTCTACTGGAGTCTATGCCTCAACTGGTCAGGGCGGTTTTGGCAGCAAAAGGGAGACCAACACAATATTAAGCAGGTGGATATAATTTTATGCTTGCTTATGTTATAAAGACAGATATGACTCAACTATTGTTACGCCCACAGGAAAGAACCAAAAGAAAAAGATAACTGGTCCCAGTAATCAACCTATGTCAGACATAAAAGGGTAAAAAAAAAAAAAAGTGAAGCCAGAAAAAAAGGGGGGGAGGGGTAGCATACATCATTGTCACTGTTTCAATACAGATTTTAAAGTGGAATAATCTGACAGGAAGAGACTAGCCAGAAGGAGGTGAGAGATGAATAAGTCAGCGACTGGTTGTCCTGTACCTCCAGATGTGGTCATCCAGCTGTGTCTATGGTGTACAGTAGAGCCATTATTGGATTTCCTCTGTTCCCTCGCTACTGGCCGCCTCAGCAACACTGTGTGAAATTACATAAGGCTCGCCCTGCCCCCTCCCTGCTGGCCAGTGTAGTGGGCCTTCACACACTGCCAACTATGACTCCCTGTAATCATGCAGGCAAAGCCACTCAACCAAAACACACTTGAGGATCTAAAAGATACTCCTTCTGTTCACTGACACATGCTGACGCCAGGGAAGCACATTTTACGTAATTTCTCTGGTAAATCCATTATGACAACAAAAATCTCAACGAATATCTAAGAATGAGTCTTCAGGAATACACCTACGTGCAAAACACATGAAACCACAAAGTGAGAATGCAGAGTATTCAGAAAACTGGTTCCATAGCAAATATTGATACACACTGTACTCAACACAGCCTAAAGAATTTACAGTATTTCTCCTGAGCTTCTAGTCCAATACAGATGCAGTGTGATCTGTTTGTGCAAGCTCCTCCTATGACCTCTAACGCCATAAGTCACAACCAACAAACTAGTCAAATGCTTTGCGTGACTCCATGTGTCATCTGGGGTGGTGCAATCATGATTGACATCAGGAAAAACAGGCTGACAGTCAAATGGACAAAGATGATGGCCACCATCAGTACATCTATTGTGGTGATTCAGAGATCCCTGTAGTCATAAATACCATGCTGAGGCTTGAGGCTGGCTCCAAAAGAGAGTCAATCCCCATAGACTCCCATACTAAAATATATGTTAAGAGCCTGGTACAAAAGCAGTTTAGTGCACCAATGATATTAATTTCCCTCTTCTTAGCAACTCAAGAGAGGGTAACTCTCTACATATCTACATGGACACTGCTGAGACGTAAAGTTAGTGGTGTGGCCACTTTGCCTGACAATTGTGTTAGGAGAGGGCATCAAAGCCAATGTCACAAGGCCTCACCTCTGCTAATTCAAGTCACTGAAGTGGACCTCACCAGTAGCATTTTAATAATCTGTTAGCACTAATTAGCAGTGTCTTTATAAGTGCAGCTCACTAACCAAGCCTTGGCAGCATAAGCTGATTAACCCAGCACTCTACCCTTTCCAAGTATGGCCACTTCTGGCTCTAAAAAAAAAGGAACACGGCAGTAGCCAAAATGCTAAGGCTGAGGCTTCAAAATGCAGACTGAATGAAACCAACAGGTTATGTACAATCTGTGGTACTGAAAAGTGCGAGCTGTCGTGTAAAGACCATAGACAGTATAAAAGATAAATGTGGCTACCATGACATCATTCACTGGTTTCTAATGTCCTCTTTTGAAGCCTTAAGGGGCAGGTTTGACTGTGAAATCACTTGCCGACTAGCTAACAGTTTGTCAGTCACAAGTCATTAGAATAATCTGTGGTATCCTCACTGGCTAACTTTTGAAACTGTGAGACCAAGATTTACAAATTGAATTAATTTTTCAATATGACCCAAAACAATTGAATGAGACCATAAACTCAGCAGGATATTGTTTACAGAGGTCAAATCAGAAAGCTTTTCTTATAGACTTCTCTAGGACAGGAGGTCTTTTTGTAACCACAGCTATCACCATCTGAGGGCCTTCAGATACGCTGTAGGTTGGAGAAACTTCTACATTGGCTTGAAGACCTACGGGATGCACAGCTGAAAATGAATGTACTTCACTGTATTTATTAGAGGGCAAAAAAGACAGACCTTTGAACCAGGTGACCAAAGGTCCTCACCCAGTTCTATATATTGTTACTGCTGCTGTTTGTCTCAATGGCTTTCTTTTGTTCGTTTTTTTGCCCTTTGATAAATATAATGAAGAACATTCAGAGAGTTCTAGTACTTTCTCTCTCTTCCAAGTGTTTTACTATCACATACTGTTTTTGAATCAGTGCAGTAGAGCTTAACATTACATAATTTTGTTTGCCTAGATTTTATTAGACAAAATTTAACTATCAAGGATATTCAGTGGTAAGTAGGCAAATGAAACCATGGAAAACTGCAGTTCTCTGTCACCACAAGAAATTATATTGTTCACTCGCATATTTGTGAAATAAACAGGCCAGGGCATATAAACTCCAAGTCTTCAAACATGCAAGTCTACACTAGACATGGGTGGTGAATTACCAACAACTCTGCCAAGATATTGTTTACAGAGGTCAAATCAGAAAGCTTTTCCTACAAACACCTATGAAAAATCACTCTGTCTAGATATGCAAAGTCAGCCTTATTCAGTTAGGTAAGAAAACACCCCAATACTCCAACTGCACCTTTGTACCTCATCTGGTAAAGTTCACAAAGTAAAAGATAAGGAACTGTTCATAGTCATTCTATGCAGAAGTTTTGTTACAGCTGTTACTATTAGGGTACAAATTACACAACAAGTTTGCGTGTTTGCTATTGACACATAAAATTATTTCTCAGCTGTGTAGGAAGCAACAACATGAGGCCTCAACTTCTGCATCCCTTTATATTCTCCGCTGGCTCTTAAAGTCCACCTGACATTCAGCTCTCAATTCTGAGCAGCAGGAAATAAAAGTGAGGAGTGCACTTGTCTGCTGAGCTGACCCACGTCCCCCGCACTGCTGCTTAATTATTCAAGAACTTTGAAATGTTCTTCTGTTTGGCAGCATGAAACCTGAGTGCCTCTGCTTGCCCCTCATGATAGCAGCTTCACAGAGCTTTCAGTTAAGCATAAAAGGGTGGCTGTGCGTGTACACTGTGACAGTGTGCATATGTGTGCACTACCAAATACTAAAATCCATACATGCCTCTGTTATTTAAACAGATGGCATAAACAATGCACCCTTCCTAAATATGATGCACGAGGTTGAATTAATTATAGTCAGGGAACAATTTAAGCAGGGAATAAATCCACACACTACAAAGCAAAGACCAGATGTCACATCAACAACTTGAAGTACAGGCACATTCAAAAGGACTAATTTGTTCCAAACTGCACTGTCATGGATCCAAGGTACATGTCAAGACAGGAGCTCAATCCTCTCACACAAGCACACACAACCGGTAATTACGCCTTCATACCTCTCACATCTACAGTGAAAATACAGCTGATATATAGTCATCAACTCCCAGGTTGGCTGACTAACGTGCTTTAAGGGGAAAAAAAAAACAAATAAATAACTATGCTGTAACACACATTCCTAGTAGAAAAGCAAGGCTAATCAGAGAGGCAAATACAACACTACCCACACTGGTAGCCTACACACAAACAAGAGTAATGCCCTTTACCATGCTGTCATCTGTGTTGCGTAACTGAGTCAAGTGAATCGCTTACCACAGAGCCATTTCTAATCTTTGATAATCCGCTGTCTGGCTCTCTTTTATGCCGTTTAAATATGGGTGACTGGTTTTAATAGCAAGAATATTTCATAGCTAGGGAAATCAAAGCAGAACACCTCATGAATAATAAGTGACTAACTACTAATAACAGCTCCAACACCTCCAATAACACCATCCAAACAAAGGTGTATTACAAGAGGTTTTGAAGGTGTTTTGAAGCACAACGAGGACTGCGAAGTATCTTTTCTGACTAAATTTTTCGGAATTGTATCAATGAAACAAAAGAAAAAATTATTAACTAGCTTAATATTAAACATCTGATCCTATTCTGATGTTTTTAAAATGCAGTCACAGCTAATCTCCAAAGACACTGACTACAAAAGAAACTTGATACACTTCTTAAAAAGGAGCAAGCCAACCAAAAAAGGACAAGATACCAGATGCTTTTAATAGATAATTATAAGAAAAGGAAGTGAAGTTAGACCAGTAACAGGCATTTTTAAACACCAAACATTCAAATGTGTTATGATAAAATGCGAGCTTATAAGAAAAGAAAAAAAAAAGTTTCTCTGCTTATTAAAAATCAATAGAAACACACAATGCCACAATCTGAAAACACACAACAGTAGCTGTTTGGACTGCTGTTTATACAGTTTTTGTAATCGGCAGGAACGGGTAGCACATTAACGCAGTGACAGAGCACCATGCCAACTGTCAACATCATCTGCAGACTGTTTACCACAAAATTATTCTGAAAGTACACTCTGACCACAGGCTGTGCAAGACAAACACACAAAAGCCAAAAACAAGTTGATGTCAATATTTTAAGAACTGACTACTTAACAATCAAGTTATGAAACGGATCATAAAAAGTAAACATGAACAGGCACCTTATATTCTCTCTCACATCACCTTACTAGAAACCTAACCTAACCTGCTCTTGCAAGCAACACAAATTCCTGATTGAAGGATAAACCACTTCTTTTTGAACTCTGCAAGGTGACGGACACACAATCAGTCTGACCTCCATACCCCATAACCAGCAGACCTCCCCTCGTCCACAACTGTGTTTCCCTAAACTGCATCCTAAATGTGAAAATTAGATTACTTATGATAAGGGCAGAAATCTGAGGTTGCAGGATAACATAAACTTTCACCGTCTGCACAGGCCAATATGAGAGGCATTTTCTTTGAACATGTCACAACAAGTTTTTCCATTTGCAATCATAGAAAATAGCACAGCTGCTTAACTTTAGCCCCCCATGTAGCCACTAGAGCTGGGGTGCCACATTGTCGAGTTCAATGGCACTTAGATTGTAATCTGAAGCAGAGCAACAGACCAGCTGTGCTTGATCATAATATTCTATCACACTGAGTCATGCATAACATTCTCCACACACAAAACCTACCAGGTGCAGTCCACTAGTGAGCAAGAAATGCTAGACAGCTGCACTTACTCATCCAGTGAGAAGGAAACTGGGTTGGAGGAGGGAAAGAGCCTGTGAGGCAGTTTTACAGAGACTGCCTCATATTTCTCTCTTAGGTTTCTACAATGTAAACTTGAGGGTTCATGAAGTGCACCATGTAAACTTGTGCAGCTTCCCTATAATAACTCTATTACATGCTGCAATTAGAGTAAATATGCATTTAATTTGCTGTGTCACGTGCTAAATGTTGGAAAAGTCACACCTGATTGGATTTCTTACATTACAAGGCTAAGGATGATGTGAACTTGTGATTTAATTTACCATCCAACCAGCCTGTCAACAACTAAGATTCAGTAGAGATTTGAACCACGGCTACATCTGATATAAAACAATGCCTTATAGCCCTGACACACTAAGCAGACAGGTCGAGTTGGCTTACATGTGGAAAAATGTCACTGGATCTAGTGAGCTGTTAACATCTGATGAAGAATGTACATGCATTGTTCGACACTGCCCTACAAAGTCCAAGCACAAAGCAAGTGTCGTTCCCATGTCACGAACTACTCACAACTATTAACTAAAATTTTAATAAAATCCTTATGGGGCATGGAATGGCAGGCATCACTAAGGACACTCAGCAGAGGGCGAAGCAAGAAAAAACCTCTTACCTACATATCTGTTCAACAACTGGTCATATTCACCTAATTTAAGCGGCGAGCAGTATTTAAACATAGTTTTCATAGAGGCCAGTACCCAGCTGTGGGTACAAATGTATCTTACTGCTTTGTCTCCATTAATTAAGATTTTTACATATTATTTCTTATTTTACAAAAGAAAACAGAAAAAGGCTGGGATCAAATAAAACTATCATTTCAAGTAATAAAAAGAGTAATGTTTATAGGATCAAAATCACTACATAAACATAATAAAAACAGTCAATAAAAAAAAAAGACACTCCTGACGTGAGAAAACAGTAAATTTTAAAAACAAAGAGCAAATATTTACACATCTATTCCTTGTCCACCTGCTGCTCAAAATGATCGAGCTGAAGGTAACAAGAGAGAGAGGGGAGTGGCGAGTGGTGTCTCATCTAGCAGCTAGATTTTTACAAAAACCTTTCAAAATTAACTAAACCTACTGACAGAATGTCATGTACTGACAGTTTATTTCCCCTCATTAAAAACATAGGCAGCCCACAAGTCTAAAGCCTTGATTATACTTTCTGCGTCCACGAGTCCGCTCGGGCCCTGAATTTGATCGAGAGGCTCTGCACGGATGTCCATGTATCTGCTTTTCTCTTTCGCACAGAATTGTCCACAAAAAATTTACACTACAATGCTCGTACATGTTTTTTCCTGTATATGGTATTTTTTGCTGTTTGTGGAAGACTAGCTGCTACATCACTGGCACCTAATGGTGACATAAATTTAAAAAAAAAAGAAAGGAACATATGACATTTATTATTATGAAAGAGAGACATTTGGAATTTTAATGGAAATCTTTGATTTATGATGACGCAATGTGCTTTGTCTGCCCACAAGAATTTACTGTAAGGATTCATCTTTCACAATGAAATAAAATGAAGTGAGCAAGAACTTCCCCTTTCCAGTTTCATAACTCTGTTGTGTTTCATAATAAGAGGAGAAATTGAACTAGCGGTGTAACGGTCTCCCTGAGGCTCCATGCAGAGCACGGGATTATCTCCTGCCCCCATTACCCTTCTGGAAAAGGGGGAGATATATCCTCACTCTGATTTAACTCTTTGCAATCCTGACACCGTACTATGCAGACTTCAGTTCTGCGGGTTCAAGTGAGAAATTCCATATCATTGTGGATTATTAGGAGATTTCGAAGCTCTTCAGACTGCCTCAGACACACAGTGTCTACAAGACTGCTTGTAGCACCTAATTATTTCACATTCATGTAATAAATAATCTGCACAATTGAACATCACAGAGTTTGTACCAAGGACATGGCAGGTTAGGGCAATTTTATGTCCAGTCCAACTGATTTTAATATGTACCTGTCCCAAAAAGTTCAGGGCTGCAGCTTAGGAAAATAATAGTTGTTTCTAATAATACCTAGCATTAAGCCCCAGAATATAATGTATTATGGTCTCATGATGCAATTCCAGCACAATATTCCCCCCACCCGGCCTGCTGCCACAGCCACTGCTGTCATTACTTTACTAATGAAGTTGCCTATATGCTGCAGCTGCAACCACAGAATTCCATAAATGCTAAGGCAGAGAAGCTGAGGGATTGCTTCATCGCTGTTGCTAACTGCAGAAGTAGTATTTGTACGTTAGCCAATCTTAGTGGTGAAATATGGCATTGAACTAAGCAGCTGTTTAGCTATTTTTCTGTTAGGAAACACCCTCTTTGTTGGCATAAACAGAATGTGCATAAAAATAGCTTCAGTAATGTGCATACGTCATAATATCCTATTTATGAGCTCACCTTGCTTATGCTAATTAATAATGTGGAGCAGTAGGTGGTTAACGGGTTGTTAAAGCATGCTAGTCTTGGGGGAGGGGTGGCTCTAATGTTTAAATATCAGAGTGAACTGGAAATAAATCATAAATGTTTTTTTTCTTCATTTATGCTCCAATCATCTTTGGATATCTTGTCCCAGTTTAACAATAAGATGTGCACTGTATCAGATGTTTAAAGGGCAACTTCCTCCTGATACACTCAGATGTTTCACTTGGCAGGAAGTCCTCTAAAGCAATCAGTATTTAGTTCTCCGTCACCCACCGCACAAGTGTTATAAAGCACTGGAATAGCTTTACACCTGGACATTCAAAATATATGGCTCATGTTTAATAATGATTGATTTTGAGTGCAATAAATGTTTTATTCACTTGTTATAGCTAACTTATGGACCAATGCCTGTTGTGCAATTCCTTTTATTAGCTCTCCCACTTACAGGCCACAGGTCACTATTTTTAATCACGCATGACTTGTGTGTAATCTATGCACTATTGGAAATAGAAAAAATGCATAGACTCTTTGGTCATCAGTTACAAAGTGGATCAAAGTTGCTTACCAACTTGGTTAAACTATGGCCTGGGGGGAACCCTCAGGTCACCAAAGTCACTAAATATATAATTTAATTCTAGGTATGCAGAGAGTTATAGTTTAATATATGCAAGTTTTTAAATATACATTACCACACCCTTTTATTTCTTTGGTGGCATCATTTCAGACGTAGGCTCATAAAACTAAATTGTTCGATCTGGACGGAAAGAAACAAAAAATATGTTTCTATGTTTTAGACAACAATCACAACAACAACAAATTTTACAGGCCTTCCAAATCACTCCATTACTTGATTGCTGATATACACCTATCTACAGTAGGTGTTACAAGAGTCCCAGATACACAAACCAAGAATTCCTCTACAAAATAAAACACTTGAAACAACAGGGACACTGATCAAACTGAACGTCCCACCCTGGCACTCAATATTAGGTAAATCATTTGTACCTCATTACCTTAAGTATCCAACCAAATTTTTTACGCCTGAGCTTTACAGAATTAACACCGAGATATTTCATAATGGCAGATTAACTACTTAGAACAACCTAAATTTGAATGTTTCCATTACAGACCATCACTGCACACGAAAAGCAGTCTACCTAAAATCACACCAAGGTCCAAAACCCCAGTCCAACTCCAGCAAGTATACTCTCTCAATAGTAACGTATCAATCTCTGACAACCAAACATTAACGCTAACTCACCACCGTCCCTCTTTACTTTTGTTTTTAGAGACTTGGTATCAAGCTGCTTAGAGAACTACTGTACGCCGATTATAGCTTATCAGCCATCTGACAAAAAAAAAACAATGCGTCCCCGCTAAAGTCAGCCGCCGATACAGCGCATTAAGTTCACTTCATGTAAAACCAATGTTTACAAACGCAAACCGGGCGCTATTGTGCACAGCCAAGTTAGCAGGCTAAATGACCTAGCTTGAAACCCTTTTCTGGTGCCACATAGTAAAAAAAATAAGTTGGCAATCGTTAATATTGTTGGATATTGGTCGAAAAATATGTGGAATAGCGCCGTTAAAGAGACACCAGCAGTATCCGATTAATTCAGCTCGATAAACTGGTGCTGGCTACTCGGTCACTCTGACAGCCAGAATGGGTAGCTAACCCCCGTTAGCCATTAGCCAGACTAGCCTAGCCATGTAGCACGTGTTCCGGATTTATAAAATAATTAACTAGCTGGCAATAACTAGCCAACTAGCAGTACCGTGGTGAGATGGACAGCCAGCTAGTCAAACAGGGTTTAAACGTTTAATTTCGTACAGGTCTGTCGGATCGTGTAACTACAGCACAACGTATAGACTCGAAAAGGTCAATACGGCTATGTTTCTCCTCCAAAGAATAGCCGGACCCCGTCATCCAACGGTAGAGCAGACCCCCCCAAATCCAATGGACAGCCAGCAATGAAAGCTAACTAACCTTAGCGGCGGGGCAAAAGAAACCATTCGGTGGTATTATCGCTGTGTAACTAACGTCCCAATCCTCGTCAGTCGGTCCAATTTCGCTTACAGATCTTCCCACTTCGACTGAACGTCTCTCTCCTGGATTAATCCACATGAAAGAGTAGTTCTCGTTTTCATTTATTCCGCTAGCGGTTTTCGGATACGTCGTGCCTGTTCCTGCACAACACAGTGGTCTAGTACTACTCCCTGAGCTGGAGCGGTTGCTGCTGCTGCTACCGAGACCATAGCAGGGCTGAACCGCCTCTCTCTTTCTCAATAGGTCCACAAGCTCTCTCGCTCCTCCTCTTTACTCAAGCGCTGCACATTTCCCATGCCCACAATATATTTAGCAATATAGTAATTTGGCATGTCTCATTTTAATTGGTAAAGAAAAGGTTATGTTTGATTTTCTATTATAGATTTGTAATGTATAAAGCATACACTGTACAGCTGCTCATATTTTCATCATAGTCTCTTAACACACTCCATAAACAGTCCACAAGAATTTCTATCTTATCATGGACTTATTGATACACTTTAGACTCAAACGCACTCTGTCCCTCTCAAGCTACAGCCCGCTCCCTCCCGTCTTGGCTTCTTTATGAACCCAGAGATTCCAAAAAAGGTCAACTCGAGCATTAAAACTCCGGGAAGTCTACATCTGTGCTGCCTGATTCCCGTGGAGAAGTACAAGCTGTGAATACACTGACTTAACATTGAAGGATAGTATTTGGGAGATCACAACTTGCCATGCTGTGAACTTAGTTGATGACTCTGCTTGAGCCATCAACTAAGTTCAAGTGATCCTAGACCACTTTCTCTACCACACACAGGGGCTTCTAAAATCACCACCTGTGCTGCACCTACTTCACTCAAAAATGTGGAAAAATGTCTGGCTGCCTTGTTTTTGTTTTGTTTTTTTTGCTTTTTTGGGGGTTTTTTATGATCAGTAAGTGGAGCTCATTAAAGAAAAAAAAATCTCCTACAATATAATCCTGTTTTTTATGGTAATAAGTTTCAGTTAATTTTATAACGAGTCATGATTATGTATTGTGTTATTCCGCTTGGACAAGGCCTTGGCAACCTGTATTTGCCATATAACTATCTGGCACACTCCAGGCAGGCTTTATCTTGACCTAAATTTAAGCAGCAGCTTTTCCTATGATGTCAGTTGGGATTTTTTTTTCTTCCCTGTGTTTTTCTTTCTGCTCTGTGGTTTGGGAGACCCCCTCTAACCATCAGTATAACCACCATCTCTTCATTCAGCCATCACAGAGCAGGAGAGATAACCGTTTATTTCAGATGGGTTTTCTGGACCTAAGCGTATGTCTAAACAATCTATCCCAGATCTGCAATGCCCAATTTATCAGCTTGTTGATAAAGCACAAATGTTTCTCACTTGCCAGTTTTGATGTCAACAGCTGTGTTTCATCTGCAGCCAGATTCCTCATGATGTTAAACAAAGCTTCAGACAAAGCCCAAATGAACAGAACTCTCTCTGCCTTGCTCTCTAAATTCTCACAACTAGTAAATCTGGATAGGATACCCTTTTTTCCTGAATGGAAAACTAATTTTGCAGCCCACTTTTGGAGGATCTTCTGGGATATCTCTTCTACAAGTTATTTGTGCAAGTAAAGGATTGCTTTAGTAGAGCCAGAGCCCGCATGAAAGGCGCCACCAAGGAGGTGACTGCATCAGCTAAACAGACTTTAGAGATTTTAAAGGCCATCAGTTGACAGATACACCGCAGACACCCATTACAGCTATGAAATAATAGATCAGCTAAAGACAATCCTATAGTGAGATTACACCAGCCGCAATGCCAGTGAGTTCTCAGACCACATCCTTCAATCACCAGATAAAAATTCTGCAAATAAGGAGTAATATATATGTGTAGCGGCCAGTTCCAGGTCTCCCTTTTGTATGTATCGCACCACATCTATCTTAGAATCTGACCTGCTTGTTAATTTCAGCTACACACCTTCAGCTAGGAGCACATTTTGGATCACTGGGACACTGAGACACACAAAAACCCAAACAGAGACACACAAGGCAAAAACAACACCAGACAATCAGCTGTGGCGGCGGCAGCAGCGGAAAGCCTTTTAGAACTGAGAGGAGGCTGGAAGGAAAATCCTCATCAAAACAGCACTTCTTAAAAGATGGGCTGCCATCCGGAGTCTGCCAGATTAATGGAGCTGCCCTTTCTGAATGATCAACTTTGATTACAAATTCAAATACTCTCGTGCTGCATGGTGCCATCCTTCAAAGCTGTGGCCGATTAGAAACACATTATTACACTCTGGCATTCTTGGGTTTTGATTGCATTCATGGGTAGTATTTAAGGAATGTTCACTTAGGCTTAAACTAATTGGATTCGAGCACAGTTAATCCAGGAAATGTGCACATTGTAATAAATAGAATTTTTTTTAAAAATCTCTAATTGAAATCGAGTGTGCCATTTCTAATGTGATTTTTAGATGGAGGTGATGGATACTTTGTGGCACGTGTTGCTATTTATATCTCTAGTGTAATTACATGCCAGCTTCTTCCTGTTCCTACGATGTACATTTTTAGCTGAGATATCATTCATTCTGTCACTGCTGGCATTGATTATTGTCACGACCGGGCTCGAGTCAGACAGCCTGGGAAAATGCTCTTTCTGTGTGGATGTGGACGGGAGCGCAAGAGAGAAGCCTGATTTGACGCCACTATTTACTTTGTATCATTCACACATCAGTCGTGGTTTACAATTCAGGGCAAAGGCTGAAATTTATTCACAGTCACAGCATTTCACCTAACTGCCTCCTCGTTGCCACAACAAAGACAGCACTGAGAGCAGAAATGGCAGCACCTCACTGAAGACTCTAACGACTGCCTGCATTGTTGGAATTCCGGCTTAACTTCCTGAGTCTGTCCGCACCTGGCCGACTGCCAGCACACGCTTTTCTCCCATTTTTTTTTTCCTTTTCTGCCTTTTATCAAGATCATGTGTAGACTAAATCTTACTGCTGAGACATAATATGAGTCTTTCCAGCCTCGCCCACATGTAACACAAGTTGAATGGTGCTCTGCGTCGTTGTTGCATCATGCATCCATGGAATTTGGAAGCGTTTTCTTTTTTCTTACAGATATTGGTTTGAATTCAGTTTAAATGTGTGGCAACTGAAATAATCAATCGCCACACACTGTACTATATGTATACCATGCGTTCTCTATTTTCATGGGACAAATCGTGCTTCAGTTTCCTGTGTCACTGGCTGCTGTGGGCGTGACAGACATATTCACACTTGTCCAGTGTCCAAGTCAACCGATGGAACTGGCAGTAGCACAGCGTTGCTGGAGCTTTGCTCAGTCAACCATCTGTCAGACTGCATAGATTCATGTGGAGTACACTAAAGTGGACCTTGTATGGACATGTTCCAGCAGGACTGTCATGACATCAACGTTCACCATGAAAGGAAGAAAAATAAATTTCTTTCTAATGGAAAACGGATATAATGAGGCTATGATTCACTGCCTTTACGACTTTCAATAAATAGGATATAGGCAAATGGTGCTGCATATATTATACATGCATATCAACATTTATATATGGATGGAGGTTTGGCATTTGTAAAGCTTGTCAGAAATATCAGTCAGCATCAATAACTGCTTTCTGATTGGATGCTACAACGTCAACAGATAGCACTAACAGTGATAACGCTGATGCCTTGTACAGATGCAATCAGCTCACAGTGCTGTGGACTTTCCTCAGTATGTTATCAAAGTTGTGTGATAAATCTTGGCAGCTAAGAGGCAAGAGTGATGAAAGAGCTACAAGGAATCAGTGTAATATTCTGCTGGCACAGGTGTAGATGTGAGCTCGCTCAGTTCGAGCAGACTGACTCTTGTTTGCTTTCCAGTAATGAACACAATTTCTGACAGAAAAAAAAAAAAAATTTGATCTGTGATGATAACATGAGTTCAACTAGTCCTTTCCAGTAAGGTCCAAAAAGAAATTTCTTCTCTTTTCTCAAGTGGCTGCTTTTTCTTGTTGTTACATGGTGAGCTGTAAGCCCAGAGGTGAATTGCTGCTGATCAGCCAACTCAAATACAGCTCTGCAGGAAGTGCTGAGCTGTATGGACTTGGATCTAATGTTAAAAGCCCAGCATGTCCTTCAGTACTTCAGAGCACATCACTTTCCATCCAGCCCTTTGTCCACTGCTAGATAACGGACAGCAAGCTGACTTTTACATGAACTACACTGAGGCTAGCTGTAGTTCCAGGAAATATGTGTGGGAGGTTGAAGACTACTATTTCAATGGAAAAAAAGGGGGTGGGGGTGTTGCATATAGGTTGCCATAGCACTGAAGGCGGAAGAGAAATAGCAGCATTTTCAGTGGGAGGACAGAAAGGGGAGGGATTCAGAAGAGTGCAAAACCCCCATAAATAAAGCTAATGAAATGGCAGTTCAGTGTGGAGATAGGTGGAATGGCTGGTTGGGTCTTACCCACTGTCTGATTTATCTTCAGTGGCCCTGTGAGCACAGCGGGGGGGATCCATTACCTTACCTCATCAATAACATCCCATGGACAGGGAAAAAGGTCTGCTTTCCACACTGACACCCACCCCAGGGACCTGCTCAGAAAAGCTCACTTAGTGGGGGGATGGGACATTGCTGTAATGTAGTCACATAAATGTCTCAGCTGGGGGATGGGTTACTTCAGAGAGCTGTGTGTGTGTGTGTGTGTGTGTGTGTGGGGGGGGGGGTTGCTCAATATACAGCACAGAACACACTCAGCACATTGCTTCAACTCATAATCATATGCATTTTGGAAATGGACTGGCATTTCCACATGGACACATGGAGCGGCTTTGATCTTTTTATGTGTGCCTACAGTGAAAGGTAGCGCTCCGAGTAAGATGACGCTGGGAGCTATCTTCTAAGAAAATGACAACAGGCAACCTCGTAAATGATTGATAAGGTTCACCTAATTCATAAGCAACGCTGGTGATAAACTGGAAGAGTGCAGGTTTGCTCATGCCCAGGATCACATTGTACTATAAACACTGCAGGGATTTTAAATGATCCCAGAGGGTGGACTGAAAATGTGAAGCCATAGCAAATAGTTATTTAATCTAATGGAGAGTTTTGAATTTAAAAAAAGGCATGTGACAACGATAATAAGGCTTGGAAGTCTTTTACACCAGAAATGAGGTGAAATGTTAACAGAGCTTATGGTCTAGAGGGAGATGATAACAGTGCAGAGATAAGAATAGAGTGCAATAGTAGATACTGTGACTGAAGTAATCTCTGACACACATCCCTCTCGCTGTGCATGTGTGTGTGCGTGTATATCTTTCATGTGCTTTTTGCTGTGAGATCACAAGATACTGGCGGTGTCTGTGCAGGCTGAGTAAGTCGCCCTGAGGGAGTAGCTTTTTAGCAGCGCGGCTGAAAGGAGGAAGTTCGACACTCAAACCACAGAAAGACACAGAATAAAATCCTTGTGAAGTCCCCTTTATTTTTTCCCCCTCTCAGCTGCTCCAGTGTCAGCTAAGTAAACGATGGACTTTGATCATAAAATTGAGGATTTCACTCCTTGTGTCAAGTCAAGAATTCAGAATTGACCTAGGAGAACTTTCCCAGGAAAATATCCATTCGGCTTGAGGTGTTTGCAGTGGGAAAGCAACTCTAACTTTACAGAGAATGAAGTTTACTGAATTTCACTCCTCAAAGCTAAACCTCAACACTTTTCTCTGTTATATTACTCTACCTCCCCTGTGCTGTAATATACCATAGAGTGAGCCTCAGGGGTCATTTCTTTTAACAGACAAATGAAAAAAAAAAAGTAAAGAGTATCTCCAGACATGTGGATTTAGCTCTCCTGGGAAATGCGGCAGGACTCAGGCCCTGACAGGCCAGTGGAAGACTGAGCTATTTTTAAGCTGTTCCACACAGCTTACACGGAATTAACAGTTCTACTCCCAGCTGTAGGTGCCTATAGCGTGCCTCCCTGCAGATTAGTTGCTTTCCTTCCTTTTATTTTTAACTTGTCTGCCAAACACAACAAGGGAGATAAAGATAGATTCATCTCTAATCACTCAACACTCAGATGTTATTGGACTGTCATACATGATAACAACCAAGTATCAAATCGTTTTTTGCTTTCAGATTGAATGAAACACACCAATCTGTGGGGTGTTTTCAGCAACTAACTGAGATTTCGTCCTGTGGCAGTGCAAACAAACAGTAACTCAGTATGATCACCTCATTCTGTAGCGTAACATGGTTGTTAATGTCTTAGCAATCAGTCTACTATTTTCACATTCAATTCAATTTCAATTCAGTTTTATTTATATAGCACCAAATCAAAATAACAGTCACTCCAAGGTGCTTTATATTATAAGGTAAAGACCACAGAATAATACAGAGAAAACCCCAACAATCAGCCGACCCCCTATGAGCAAGCACTTGGTGACAGTGGGAAGAAAAAACTCCCTCTTAAGAGGAAGAAACCTCCGGCAGAACCAGGCTCAAGTAGGGGCGGACATCTGCCTCGACTGTTTGGGGGCTTAGGTGATGGAAACCAGACAAAAGACATGCTGTGGCCAGAGCCAGAGATTAATAATAACTAATGATTCGGGGACCTGATTATTCAACACATTGTATGCTAACATTAGCAACAGTAGCATTCAAGTAGTAAAAGGGTAAAACTCAGTATCCAGTTTTTCTTTCTCTGGTTTTGATACCTGCCACCCTTTAGGGCCTCTGTTACATTAGTTTGTTGATAACTCAGTCTCTATGTAGCTTGGTGTGCAACGGGCTTTAGAGAAGTGTTTATTTCAGCTAAACCAACTCTGAGAGGAAATTTGAATAGTGAAGTTGGCCAGAAAACCACAACAATGCATTAAATAGTGCTCAATATATAAATATATATATATTTTGAGCAGTATTTAATGTGTTCAATATATAGAAATGAGGAACTGCATGGTTGGGTGGCAGTTCACTGGATATTCCATTTTAATGGTACAGTATGAGTAACTGCATGCGGTGCTGTCATCACAGAGTCTATAACCACGCTAGTGGCACTGTGAAGGTACACTTATGCACAATGGTGCTTTAAAGTAATATTGGCAAATATGACACAGACTAATGATCAGGAGTTATGCTAATATGCTTACACTCCAAAGCACACAACAGCAACAACAAAAACAGCTTCTTAGTAGTGACAGAGGAAATCCAACTAATAGCTGTTCGAGTATTTCAGTTTGGATCAAAACAGCAGATTAGCGTCATCTAAAAACTTAACTGTTGTGTATTACTTTACATGCTCGCATATATGGTACAAGAAAAACAAACAAACACCCAAACAGTATTTTACAAAAGGACAGTGTGCACAGAATAGCTGAATATGCAAAAAAAAACACACATGCCAGTCATCCCAGTATTCTTTTACAAAATGATGAGGAAAAAAAAAAAAGACACAGATACACAAACAAAGGAGCAAGTCGCTATACATGTCTTTGAGGAAGAGGCTGATATCCTATTCAGCAGCTTCTGTTTGGTTGTGCTGACATCAAGGTCAAAAGGTACACAGCCCTGCTTAGGAAGGAGGGAAAATAGTCCATCAAATGAGCAATGAACCAAACACTCGCATCGTGGAAACCGTTGATGCAGGAATACCGAGCCCTCTGAGAATAGATGCTGCTCTGTAAGCATCTACATCGCTCCCCGCGATCCACAGTGTGTATCCCTTTTGCACATGACCTCAATTTTTGTCCTTTAGCACAGATGCAAGACCCTCAAGTTCCAGTCTGCAGAAATGCCTTTTGTCGTCTTCTTCTGAATTAAAGGGATTTATTAGATTTAGGGATTTCATTAAATACACCACAGCTGCTAAATGGCATTAATGCAAATATAATCAAAACCTCACTTTGACTGTGTGTGAATTCCTGTAAAACAATGTGTAAGTCTGCTGTGGGTGACTACAAGAGGAAAAACATAATAAAGGCAGCGGAAAGAGCTGAGTGGACATTATAAAAGAGTAATAGAAGAAGAATTTAGTCTTACACTGCCAGAGCTAGTGAGTCACATCCGATCTGAGAGAATCATGTCAGATGTGGGAGAGTGGGAGGTGTGTGTGTGTGTGTGTGTGTGTGTGTGGGCTGCAGAAATATGATATAGAAGGACCAATCCAGCCTGCTAGCGTTCTCTCTTGAACACCCAGAAATTAATCCATCCACCTTGGAAAGTCCTCAAGGCTTTTCACACTGAGGATGGAACGTGTTAGTAACAGACTCAAACAGGGTCTTTGTGTGTTTATGTCCATAAGGGACTGAGGAGACTGTAAAGGAGGGAAAAAACTACACTGTATATGCCAAAGAGCATGTGTAAGATGCACACTGAATCTTTTGTTTGGAAAAAAAAACTGTGATAGTGATATTCTAAACTTGTAATCACGCCTCTGTGCAGCTGTGTAACTTTACAGCACCAGTTACACTCGCTGCCTCGGAGCAGCACTCAGTGACCTTTGCTCTACTAAAAGCATTAACTCAACCACTGCAAGTGCAACACTATAACTATCACCCTTGCAGATTCATATCTCTTTCTTTTACTCTTCTGCATCCCATCTATTCACTGTCTGTGTCTGCCCAGAGGAGCAGCCCTCATTTTGATCCTGGTAATGATTGGTGCCCAGCCAGGTGGCAATAATGTGTCCATTCTACTGTGTTTCCTTCCAGGGGTCAGGGGTGCTGAGTGATTAACATACAGGATGTGACCTTTAATCCACTAGCAGCTCCTTTCAGCATTAATCTCCCCCAGCCAGCATTCAACTCTGATAATGGCATGTTAATTAATGACGCTCTTTTGAGGTGGCGTCAGCCGCCACTGGAAGATCCGAGAGCTGGTTAACACCTCACACATGTTCAAGTCATCCCGAGGATATCACACGCAAGACGTGAATGCACAAAACTCGTCATGTGACAGGCAAATTAGATCGCTTCCCGAGTGCAAATGTTTTCTTCGGTGAGAATCAGTGGACACAGCGATTAAATGTTGACTGACATTTTATACTCAGTCTGTAAAATGTAAATATGCTATCTCACACATATCATCCCATCAGTGTTTGCTCCAGTAGGCGAAATGTCAATCCATTCTCTCGCTCTCCTTTCTCCTCATGTTGCCCTGATCAAACTGCTCACTCAAACACATTCACAAATGCACAGGATCTACCCAGAGGACTGTCAGCGCCCCAGCTTATACATATTTAATCAAATATTTACATTCTCTCACACACCACCCCCAACTGACGTTAGAAGAAGACAGCGCTGGAGAGGTTTGGGCTGAACCCCAGTGTTGTGTACATTGGATGAGTCAGAGTGATAGAGAAGACAGGCAAAGGCCAGGCTTGTCATTGTCTGGGAGCTGTGACCGGATTTATGACTCTGTGTGCTGTGGAGGGGAGGCCACAGAATTGTATGTGTGTGTGTGTGTGTGTGTGTGTGTGTGTGTGTGTGTGTGTGTGTGTGTGTGTGTGTGTGTGTGTGTGTGCAGAAATGTTGCAAAAAACAAAATAATTCTATTTCAAGCAGTCCTCAAGAAAGCCATCCATGGCTTCATTTCATCACATTGGGACTCTTGTAGTTTCCTCACTACCTGTCAGATATGGAATTGATTTTAAACTTCTTTTATTATTACTTTTAAAGCCTTACATGGGCTCCTACCTGCATTATAGATTTGATCAGACCTCGTGAACTGAGTTGCATTCCTCACTTCTGACCCTCCGAGCTGTGGATGTTTTTACCAGAAGAACTGATTTTAGAAAAAACTCCTAAACAACAGTTCTTATTTCCAGTCTGCTATTTTGTTTATTTACCTATTTATTTATTTCAGTTGTATATGTTTATCTTACCTGTTGTGTTATTCACTCTTTCATGCCGTGTTTTTGTTCGTTCTAGTTTTAGCTGCTTGCTTTTCTTTTTGATTTTTGATTGCGATCTATTTGACTGTGCTCTGCAAAGAACTTTGTAACAATGTTTGGTGTAACAATGTTTGGTGCTATACACATAAAGCTTTGCTTATTTGTATCTTTGTGTGTTTGTTTTGTTCATTTGAAGGGTGCTAAATTTCATGAATTCAACCAACAGTTGTGGAAAGGAAGAGAAAATTCCAAATAGAGGAAAATGACCGATAGGGTTTATCCTCTGGAGACCTGGAGACACATTTCTGAGCAATTCACTGCTGTGCTGTGTTTATTTAAGCAAAAATATTCAGTAGTAGTATTAGTAGTAAGTAGTATTGCCACACAAGAAGAAAAGCCGAAATGGCGAAGTGCTGAAAAGTATCCATTTTGGTGTAAACGCTGAGAAAAGCTGAAGTATTTGTTCAGCAAAGCGCTGAAAGGAGCTAAAGATTCCGCTGAAATTCCAGCACTGTGAGGAAACAGCAATTAACAATTGTGTAAGGATGATAAACCGGGCTGGAAGTGACAGCTGAGGTGTGATAACTTCAAGCGAATGAATGTTTTAGTTAAGCAGTTACAAATGAGCCCGTTGGTGAGCAAACACTGAAAGCAGTGAAGGGCGATTGATGAAATCATTTGGACTGTGTTTACCTCAAAATTTGAAGTAATTTCACTTGTTTATACTGTGACATTTAATCCAGCAAACTGAATAATGAAATAACTAACATCTTATTTCTGCAACTGCAGAGTGATATTAGTAATACATGTAAAGGGCGGACTACTGGAAGAATACTAGAAGCAGCGAGAAACCAGCCCAGTTAGAATAAATGCATTCACCAAGACTGAATCTGAATGTTAGGGGAAAAAAAATGTAATTCAGAGACTGAATAAACAGATCAAACTCTGACATATCCACACTATAACCAGTGATTCATACCCATCAAAAATCAACTGCTGCAGCTCAGATCAGATATGTTCTTTCTCCTCCTCACGTCACCTCCCTCACAATAATTGCTCCACTTTCCCCTCCAGTCTTTCTTCTCAGCAGTTTCAGGGGGCTGGTCTGTCGACTTGTGGCTGATGCTTCATTTATAGTTCAGTGATTGTGCCCACTCGTGTAGGTATTTGCCTACAGAGAGCCTATGTGAAAGGGGTTTTCAACCAATGCAAATGCGCTCCGGTGCAGTCCTCCAAAATCTCAACTGCACGTTGCTCGACAATTGGACTGGAACAGGGATGGAAGCAACAGCAGAGTTCATTAGGAATGTGAGAAGATCGAAAAATACAACAGGAAAGGTTCAGGCAGTGGCTTCAGTGGACATTTTCAATGTTTTTAAGACTTCGGCTCTTTGTATGTTAGAACTTTGCTCTTCTCCTCGACCGGCTTATGAACCTACAGCATCATAAGCAAGAGTAGCCCACAGACCGGCTGGACCACATACTTTGGATCCTGCCTCCGTCTGGCTCTTGATGCCCTCTGCAAGTTGACAGACTTTAGATCCACCCCTTTAGATCCCTACAGAAAAGTTCAGCATTATAACTTAGAGACCAAACCACTAGTCTTAGCAGCCACATCCAGTAAAAAATATGGAATTCATGGACGCATGAAAGGATTTCTCAAGGCTACACAGTGAACATACAAGGTCTGACCTGTGGGCAAGAGGGAAAGTGAAGAGGTGGGTAATTTGAATTACATACACAAGTCACTGAATGTCTCTAAGACATTCCACTTCACAGATATCAGAGACTGGATCCTTTTTTTCCCCTTCACTAAGGAAAAGTGAAAGTAAAAGAAACTCCTCCAGCCATGATTGCCCTATTCTGAAAAGTAGGAGTGTGGGTGTGAGAATGCGCGGCTTTCTCCACAGTGTGCCAAACTGATAAACGATATTACAGGGCCCAGTTAAGATTTAGAGTAATTAGTCGAGCAAATACTAGATCTTGTAAACAATGAGGAGAGGCCAAATTGTCCCGTGTAGCCTGTTATAAAACTTGATAATAGACACATATCGAGTTAAAGGCAACTGATCCTCCTTCTATTCTGCCATGTTTTAGTGCTGACAGGTGGAAACGTGGACCCGCCAAAATTATTTTGAAAAAAAGACTTGACTCGACAACTTTTACAGGGTTAGAGAAGTATGACATTGGGAAAAAAACTCACCCAAAAAATAATTTACCCTATCTCCTTTTGTCCTTTTTTAGCTTAAGTGAAAGAGAGAATAATTAGGCTGGAATGATGCATATTCAGTCAAATTGGTAGAATTTTTATCCATTAAAAAAACACTTTATCAACAGACATTTATAAATGGCTCCAGAGAAATGGAGGCCTGCAACTAATCAAACCCCTTCCAGTTTGAGGAAGGAGCACAAAAATGATCCACCTATGCCTTTGTCTAAGGTTGCTTTAGGAGAATATATAGTGGTGATTGGTTAGTCCTCCTGCAGCATTCACTGCTCTTTCAATCTTGAATCTTTATGTCATGATGCATAAGGATCAACAGCATGATTTGGACATTTGGACCCAGGTCCTCAGGAACAGCTTGTTTTAGTCCTTTCAACAAGAAATGGAGCTCTGCATCCATAAAGGGAGTCAAATTCAAATATGCATATCACCTGCATGTTTTTTTTTTTGTGTGTGGTTTCACAGAATTAAAATTTATTATAGTTCTTCCTGTTCTGCCACCTCTGCCTCCAATGAATCAATGTTGCTCACTCGAGTCTTATCAGAATTAGAAGCAAACAATTTAACAAGACCACAGGAGCGTTTCTCTTTAATTTCTACTGTCCTGTTCCAGCCATCGTAGCAAACAAAGCCTTCCTAACACTGACAAATACAGCTGGTGTCAAGGCATACATTACTAAAGCAGCACAAAAATGGCTATTACCCGACACAACCCCCTAAACAGACACATTATAAACACTAATCATAGATATTTGTGTGCTCATTTTTCCTGTCTGGCCCTCAGTCATGTGCTGGCTCCCTAAATTGGCACTCAGTCATTGAAACTTTGGGAAATGCTGTTTGAAATAATCAGTATTTCTCAGTGAAGTGATGTTGAAACGCCCGCAGAGCGGTTTTGTAGGTGCATTTAGTAATGCAAGGATGACAGTTATAACAGAGTGGCGAGACAATAGGGGCACTGTGCATTGCAGTAACGCGTAGCAAAGAGAAATATGCAGTTTGTATGTAAATAGCTTTTGTGTCTGATGGAGATGAAGCTGAACTATTTAACAAAAGGGTAACCACTCTGAAAGCATCTGTTAGGTTAAAGTCAAAACTCGTGTAGTCAGCGCGGAGAGAAAGGAACAGGAATATGGATACTGCTGATTTAAATGAAGGATTTGGTGCATTTATTAAATTAAAGCAGGATGAATGCTGGAATACAGCTGGATAACTGTAGAAAAGTTATAAGAAAACCAAGTTAAGTTGAGCTGAAAAAGGAGTAACCAAAATATACGCCCCCTCTCTACATGACTGAGATAAGTGCATAAGCACAGTCATCACAATGTCCTTGTAATTACACACAAAAACTGTAACTCAGTCCTGGAAACCACAACACCCAGCAGCAGCACTCAGAAGATGACAAGGTGTCTTGCCCTTCTCTCTCCTCCCTTTCTTCTTCTTCTCTCTTTACTTTCCGCCTCTTCCAACATTTCAGGCAAGAAGAGAGGCCCCTGACCAAGATATTGGACTCCATCGCCTCATGAAATAGCAGTACTTGTGCACGTACGCGTGTCTGTGTGTGTGATTTATGTGTCTTCTCCAGACTCAGTAAGAGCTGGAAGTACACTGCTGCTCCCCCCCACCCCCACCTCACCTCCATTCTCCCCCAATTGCCCAACAAAGCTCTCTAAAAATGTGTGTCAGAGGTTTTGGGGGGGGGAGGTTCCCCTGAGAGGCAAATAGAATTAAGGAGCTGAAACTATGCTATAGGTCCTCAGCTGACAGCAGGAGTACACGCCCAAGACAGTGAGCACCCCCACCCCCTCTGTTTTTCCTCATACCTGCACTTTATTTATTTTTTTACATAACAGTGCTGCATAAACGGAGAGAGGAATTGATCACAGTTTTGGTCAGCACTGTTCACTAAATACCCTGAAATATGATACAAATAAATATTATGCTTACACATTCATATGCTGACACAAGCAAGGAAAAAAAAAAGAAGCAAGCACGCACGCACAGTATCCGCATCAGTGCTTCCTCTGGCATTAATCTCGCACATTTATTCTGGTCAGTCAACTTGCAGGGAAGAATTCACCGGGAGATCTCATGTTGCATATCAACACTTCCATTTGTGCAGCGAGAGGCTTAAGTAGGTTAGAGGCAGGCATGCACACACCACTTTCGTCTCCAGCCCCTCCGGGGTATAAACGATTCTGTCAGGGAGGCATGCTGCTCGTTATCGACGTGCTCGCAGGCTGGAAGTTGTGGGCACCACAGCAGCTCCTGCTAAATCAGTGCAGCCTCTGCCTCACAACAGCCATGGGTGATGATCGAGTGCTTTATGGATCAGCTATAATACCATGCACAGTAGCACATCCAAATTCAAAAAGGACCTCTGCAGCGAAGCGATGTGCACTGATTCAAGCAAAGTACATTTACAGCATGTGCGGCTGGAGAAGTGAGGTTGTAATGGCCACTGTTGCGTTTTATGAATTCTCACTGCGGCGCACAAAGAGTTAACAAAAACTCTCTGCCCATGCAGAGCATCTCATTTTCACATATTAACATCTGATCATTGGCGCCGAAATCCCCAGGATGCATCTTCTGATGACCATGAATGGATTTAGAGCACATCCATCTGGCAGTTTGAGATATTTCATTGGACTGACCTGCTAATGGTGTCAGAGAAAAAGAAATCAAGGGATCACCAGGGAATTTATCCTCAGCTGAACAGAAATTATATAAATAGAAACAGAAAAAATGAATTTGGTATTCTAGGCTAGAGTTGCTGAGATATTTCAGTCTGGACCAAAGTTGAGTGGAACTGCCATCACTTGAGTTGGGTTTTTTAAAAAAGAAGAAGAAGACGAAGAAGAAAAGAAAAAGCTGGTTGTTAATCTGTTGCAGCTAAAGCCAAACCCCACCTAGCCTGAAGCACTTTGGCTGCATGTGCAAGCCTTACAGCTATTTTGAAACAGGAATGTTATAAGATATAGTTTGTCTGAATGCCCGAATCCTCAGGCTGGTGGCTTTCCAGGAGGGCGAAGGGAGATTTGTGGACTCGGCCAGACCAGAATAACAATCTTCAGATTAATGATTCCTATTCCTCTGCATTGCTCAAACTCACTGTGTTAAGTTTCACAAGTGTTTGTGGCTGGAATGCGTGTATTTGGATCATGTGTCTACTCCACTGTACTGTTGGCTGCACGTGACTGTGAATTCCATTATCTCATTATTTCCCACCAACCAATCAACCGCCTTCTTCGTCTAACACACGTTTCCTATCACAGTGGGGGGCATTCCAAACATTCCACAAATTAAAAAAAAAGAGCAATCATGTACCAAGCACAGGAAGTCGAAAATAATTGAATTTTTTATTTGTTTGATTTAATAATATATAGAAATGAATACACACAGCATAGGTTATATAAATCAAGAACCCAGTAGAGAAGCTCAGGGCTTTATCTGGCTGAAATTGTTACCTCAATAAATAAAACAGGTTTAAAAAAAAAATTAATCACGAGGCTCATGATTTTTCTTTGGGTCTGACTAAAACATCTCGAAGGATCCAAACCTTTGCCTACATGCAGGGAAAACTCCAGCTGTAAAGATGATGCGTTACTTTAGGATGTCCCAGAGTCCTACAGTGGGTTATTGGCTACATTCACAGAACCACACTGCTGCTGTGGTTTGTGTGTGTGTGTGTGTGTTTTTAATGGTTGTATTGATTAGATGGTCCATTGGTTTGTTAAGCACAGACTGACTACCACATTTTGCACAGACAGTCATAGTGATTTCCTGATTTTTATCCTGCACCATCAGTAAGTCTGCAGGTTTTTCTCATGGTGTAAAATGTTGTACAGACATAGCAAATGTGACACGAGGAAGCAGCATTTTAAAAATGCTGACGCCAGGGTTGTAGCTAAAAGCACCAGCAAAGTCACATGGTAAAGAGCTGGCCATCCATTTTCTTCACCACTTATCCACCTTAGCATCATTTGGGAGCTGGAGCCTATCCCAGGCACCCCCCCCCCCGTATCCACACCTAAAGTCAATTTAGAATCACCAATCAACCTGGCAAGCATGTCTTTGGACTGTGGGAGGAAGCCAGAGCAGCTGGAGGAAGCCCACACAGGCAGAAAGCAGAACATTCAGACTCGATACAGGGAGGCTCCGGCTGACCGGGAGGTTTGGACCTTCTGTGCTGTGAAGCGACCGCGCTAACAGTCACCTCCTATGATGAAGAACCATGGGAGGCAAACAAATTGCGTGGGATAGTTTCTGCCACATTACAGTTTCTTCTGCCAGCAACTTGGGAACGTCTGTGTAGGAGATTATTTTTGTAGTTTCTGGGATCCCATTAATGTACACCCATTGCCTCCAACAGAGAGACTGAAACAAAAGCAAAAAGCACAGTAAGGGATTTTATTTTTGCAAAAAAAAAAAAGAAGAAAAAGCCACCACATGTGATCTCTTACTTGTTACTTGTGTTACTTTGCACTTTGATTTTTCACTTTTAGGTTTAGATAACAGACGGGTGAGGACTTTTAGGGTCATTTTATGCATTTGATAGAGAGGCTGGTTCATGATCGGAACCTTAACCTCTGTGGGGGACTTCATATTTGTAAGTTTATGCTAAAACATTTGGTTAATTTTCTGGGTCTTTAACATGAGTGTAAACAAGTGAGCAACACACAGAAATTAGAAGTTTTTGATGTTTATTTATCTACATGTAGACTCATATTTTCCTCATAGTTCAGCTCAAATAGAGGTGATCATGACACCTCTATTTGCGAGGTGTGTAAACACAGCTGGAGTTCAAAGGGCTGGCATTATGTGAAAGCACTTTGTCCAGTCTCTCTGGATATCAGCTGGGGAGCAGAAGGAGGTTTGTGACTTTCATTTTTGTAATCTTCAAAAAAAAAAATTAAAAATAGAGCAAATAAATCATATAAACTGAATATCAATCAGCTCCCCCCCTCTTTTGTTTGTCCTTTATATTAAAAAGATCCTTGTGAGTCACAGTTGTGGATAGATTACACATTCAGAGATGTGTTCTCTTGCTTCCTCCACACACACAAAAAAAAATCTAATTAAATAAATCAGGTTTGTAATAAGAAGATGCTGCAATTGTTCCAGGAGTGGATGTCCCAGAAGATGCACCCCAAGGTAAGACTGCGATTCTCAGAGACACTGTAAAAAATCAAGAGCTGCATCTCAGACTCTTCAGGCCTCGGTTATCATGTTAAATGTTAAACTTCACGACAGTACAGTTAGAAAAGACTGAAGAAGTATGGCTGGAGTTGCAATGGCTCAGTTAAAGTCCAGACCTCAACCTGACTGAAATGCTGTGTTGGGATCTTAACACAGCTGTGCATAAGTAAATGACTGCTAATTAGAGCTCTGTTAGTAAATCCTAGATACCAGTTTTCTATTTATGCGTGCCAATAAATGCATTTATTAAATTCCATCCATTCTCCTCTGTGGTTTATTTCAAAGTATTGACTTAAATGGAGTTTCTCTATGTGAGAAGTGTCTCTCAGCTGTGGAAAAGTATCGAAATTTTCACCTAAGGATATTACACTTTAAGAGGTGATGCTCTTAATACATTCATCTTCGTCTGTTTGGTAGCTGGTACTTGATTCCAGCTGTTCTGGAGGTATGATTATGTTAACATATGGTAGATAATTCTTGATTCCTAGATATTCAGCAGAAAGTTTTTAAACAATATGCTTCATGTGTGGAAGAGAAGTAGAGGACAGCCTGCAGGGCCATCCGCGGGGGTGGATCAGGACAAGATCAGTGGGAGTGACAGGGAATGCAGGAGGCAGCAGGAGATTCAAAGTAGGCCAATAAATAACATCCTAGTGAGACAGCGACCCCTCCCTCAGCAGCAATCACCCCTTTCCACCCATAACCCCCTTGGCCCCTGCCGACTGGGCCCCCTTGATTACTGGCCTCTCAGACAGGAGAGCGGGGGTGGAGGCCCCGGCTGCACAATACGCCTCTCATACGGGGCCCTCACTCACCTCTTGCCTCCATTTGTTGGACATTCATCTTTCAGCATGTGTGTGAGTTTGTTTAGGGGGTTCGTGCCGAGCGGATGAGAGGGGGGCAGACACAAGGATGGAGAGTGTGTGTGTGTGTGTGTGTGTGTGTGTGTGTGTGTGTGTGTGTGTGTGTGTGTGTGTGTGTTTGTGTGTGGTGGATGTTCTTCACATCATCTCCCTTCCAGTGCCCCCCCCCCCAAACACTGTTCTATCTTGCTCCCTATCCCCAGACCACCACGAGGCTCTGCGCTGTGGTTTAAGTACGGGAGTTGGGTGGTTTAAACATTAGCCACTTTGAGTTGTGCTCCACAGAAGCCAGGAAGAAGAGAATGAGCTTGTCGTCTCCCCTCAGTCTGGATACAGTCCTGCCACTCCCCTTGAAGCCAGTTACAATTCTGGCATCACAGCCGCTGTACAAGCATTTGCCAATTTCACTCACATTTTAGCGAAGATAAAATTTTAAACCTTATTTTAAGCAGGCCAAGGCTAATACTAAAAACTTAATGTGTCTCTTGCAACTGTCTTTCTTTTAAATATAAAATTCTTAATAGCTGGGGTGACCCTTAAATCTGTAAACTGTGTACAAAATGGGGCCAGTGTGACACATTTCTCTCAGCGTGAGTGGCTGTAGGCTAAATCCTGCACATTGCTCCTAAAATTCTGAAACTATATCACAATATGGAAGAACTGGCAGCCTACGGCTGTGACACATTTTAATCTGTGCATGAATACTAAAAAGAGGAGATTATGTTTTATGCTCCAAATCGTGGAATTTGCCATGCACCTGAAAACAAGGAACTCCAAAGTAAGAATGCAACTGAGATCGGGAGACTTCCTTCCTATTTTCAGGGGCTCAAATGTAATCAGACATTGTCAGAAATGACGTGTTTTTAAAAGTCGGTCAAGAATCTTTTGCAGGCAATGAATGCCTGAAGTCAAGAATCCGTGGACATCACCAGAGAAAGGGTTTCCGCCTTTCAGATGTTGTTTGTTCATGGTCTCAGCTGGACTGAGATCAGGTGATTGACTCGGCTGTTGAATAAACTTTGGTTTGTTTTCTCAGTCTGTTTTGGAATGGATCCATCTGTACTGTGAAACACTGTCCAGTCAATTTTACTGAACGCGGATGAAACTGGGAAGACAGTGCATCCCTATAAACCTGGTTTCTTCTGTCACATCATCAGCAAACTCCATGCTCACACATCACATCACACACTGTGCCTTCTTTGTGCATTTTCTTTTTTTCTTACACAATTCTGGCATGTCTTGATTTTAGTTTAATCTGTCCAAAAAAAAAAAAAATGCTGCTCCTGAACAAATTCCTGAAAGAACAGCCCACTCCGTGAAATAGCTTTTCAGTAAATTGTTCAATTACATTTGATCCCTCGAAAAAGACGGGGCTACACATTAAAGAGTTGCAATTCCAAAACCCTTCCTGCAATTTGGATGAGAATAACCTCAAATTAAAGCTGAGAGTCTGTACTTTAACCGTCACTCGCAAACGCTATGTGCCTTGGGTGTACTTGGGGGAAAAAATAAAACAATAATTGTAATTGTATGTGTTCAAAGTATACGGACCTAGCTGTAGCGCACAAACCACACGCGCACACAAACGCTGGGCATTTTGACAGTCTGAAGAGTGGCTTGTGCGTTGAGGAGAGCAGGGCCACGCTTCAGCCAAGGTTATCGCCAAAGCTCGGGGAGAAGACAGAGATCCTCTTTGTGGTTCACAGCCACTCGCTTACATGACTGTCATACCACAAGACATTTGCGTGCAAGATGAGAGCAGCCGAGCATAGTGAGCTGACAGAAGCAGACAGAGAGGAAGAAGCAAGAGGCACGGAGGTAAGAAAGAGAAGCCCAGGGAGACAGAGAGAGGGATTCAGAGGAAATGAGTGGGAGGTGGGAGCAGAGAGTGGCAGACTTATATTGTGGATCTACGTGGTATGTTTTCAAAGTGCTGAATGACACTTCCTATCACTGTGGCGAGGGAAGTGGAGCGTGTCATACTCCAGTGAGCTCTCTCCCTGCATCTTACATGTAGAGCAATTACCACTGGCACCCCCACCCCCTCAACACAACACCACCATTATCCCCCCTGCAATTCAGTGAAATCAGCCAGCAGACCTGTGACTCATCAGTTAGAGTAATAGGCCTGTCCTGCTTTGGCCTCAGGAGTCTCACAGCTTGTAGGAGGCTTAAGGAGCACGGGGAGATGACTAAATGAAGCAAAGTTGTCTCATTATAGAGGGGAGGATGTCGCAGAAATCACCTCTCATATCAGCTTTTATCTTTATTAGTATGGATCAGAAAAGCAGGCTTGTAACGGGATTCAAAAGCATTTTTTTCCTAAACCTGGAAAGTGTCGATGTTCCACTGTTCGGTGCCAAGAAGCTCCAATAGCAGTGATGAAAAGTTAAATACCTCACTTAAGGGCATTTGGACAGCACGATTTGACACGTTCCTAATGTGATACAGCTATTTAAAGAAAACACACACACACACACATACACACATACACACATACACATACACACAAAACCAAAGCAAGACATGTCTGAGAAGCTTGAAGGGCTGTGCTGCCAGTGTGTGCTACAGAAACCATTGTTCCACCAGCCCTGTGATTTGCACTAAAGGGGGTCACAGTTGGTTGCCATGGCAACCTTTCAGTATAGATAGCCTGCTTCGTTTCCAGCGGCGGTGATCATCAGGATCATTGAAGGAGCATCATTAGCACAGAGCCCCCGGGGCAGTGCGATCAGTGCCTGGCCAGAACATTAGAGAGTGTGGAGACAGAGGATTTGGCCTTCACCATCTGCAGGGTGAAGCATCTATCTATCTATCTATCTATCTATCTATCTATCTATCTATCTATCTATCTATCTATCTATCTATCTATCTATCTATCTATCTATCTATCTATCTATCTATCTATCTATCTATCTATCTATCTATCTATCTATCTATCTATCTATCTATCTATCTATCTATCTATCTATAATAGTAATTCATGATATTAATTAAAGGCATCAAAAATATTTTAAAAATGTGTTTATTAATTTAATAAAATGTGACTTAAATTGGCGTTTCTTTTTTTTTTTAATATATATATTTATTCGCTTTTGCATAAATTCCCCAGTTTGTTTACACTTTCATTACACAGTACTGACTGACAGCGTTATTTTCAGTTGGGTTATTTAACCTCACTTCTCCAGCAACCTCCCACAATGAGGCAACCATTTGTGTTGTGATCCTGTTTCGATCAACCAACAGGTGCAAAGCTGAACCCATGACCCACTTTGACTGGCAGCCCTCAGCTGTGTACCAGGAAGACTGTAAAAAGAATACAGAGGAGGAGGGGGGGGTTAATATGTACATAAATGTCTGAACTTAACAAACAAAACAGGGAAGTAAATGGGAAAGTAACACAATCGCAAATATAAGTGACAGCAAACAAAAACATCATTTTAAGTTATGTTTTATACTGTCATGCTTACGTTTAAGATGCTTCATAATGTCTCATTGATTTATTTGCTCATTTATTTTAATTTTTAAAAATGTATTTAGGCAGTTTTGGCCCGCCGTACCGGCGTGCTGAGCTTGCTTCTGCATGCGTTGCCTTCAGCTCTGCTTGTTTCTTAGGCAACAACAAAGCCATTGCCGTGTTGATCTCTTCACTGGAGCTGTGTCAACACATGTAATGATTGTATCATCCCGGTTTTCCAGAGGCTGCCATTCAAATGGGCTCCTCTGCTCTTCCACATGCTTTAGGGGCTCTTGTTCACGGCTCTGTGCAAATGCAGAAAAAACAAAAAACAATAAAACGCACACACACACACACACACACACACACACACACACACACACACACACACACACACACACACACACACACACACACACACGCACACACACACACACAACAGTGAAAGAGCAGCCCTTATGTCTCCCTCACGCATTTGACACTCTTCAGAGGCTTTAAAGACCCTGCTGAGGTAAACACTCACTTGGTGGGCGGCTAGTGTCTGAGCAAGAAGATAAAAGCAACTGACAGCACTCAGCAGCCTTTATGCCACACTGCTTATCCTGCACCCTTCCTAATGCATAACTTTCTCATTGGAAATGAAAATATCAAAATAACAGCCTGCTCCTGTGAGGACTCTCTGCAAGCATAGCTTATTGCTGCAAATGTGTCACTCTCAGTCCCTGGATCACAGAGCCGGTGTTGTTGCTTTGGTTTAAAATCAAAGTAGAAATGTTCTTCATTTTTATGTTTACACGGGAACGTGAAAGTTTCACTTAATCCTGCCTCTCTGCTGTAAACTGGAATCTAAATTACAGGTGAGCAGCTCTTGAATGTGCATTTATATGCTCTCCGTCACCACATCATGGCTATTTGCAAGCTCAGGTGTCTGAGAGCTTTTCCTTACTTCAGAGCAGAATACAGCTCTTTATTTCTGAGTTTCATGACGTTTAAAATGGGACATCTTTTCTAGTATTAAAAAAACAAAACAAAAAAAAAAAACAGAGGTTGAGCTCAGGGATTGAATGATGTCCCGGCCAAAGGAACCGGCTTTGTCCATCTGTTCATCTCTGAGTCCTCTCTTCCACCTCACCTCTCTTGTCTCACTTATTTAGTGGTGAATGTGGGCCGGCCACCGAGTGCCAGTGGAGAAAAGAGAGACACAGGGCGTGCACTGAGGAGCAGATGGGAAATATCAATGAGCTGGAAAATCTGGAAAAGTGGTGGGACCTCCTTCAGAAAGCAGGTGAAGGTGACACTGATACAATAGTGACACCTTCTGGAGAATCAAAAACCTGCATTTGCAGGACTTTTAGAAGCAAATGACCAGAAATGAACCAGTTTTCTTAATTCAGGAAGTCAGTGTACAAAGGCAGCAAGTTCAATAATGAATGCTACATAGAACTTTTGCCCTTCTTTTTTTGCTCAGGGGCTCACAAAGCTTTTTTTACTTGCATTTTTCCGGGATCTGTTTTTTTTTTAGTTTATGTGTGACAAAAAGGAATAGAACCACCATCATTTATTCAAATACACGCTGCAACCTCCAGAAATGGTTAGTGTAACCAGCAAAAACTCTAAATGAGTGGAACAGGAGATTCTCGCCAACAATTCAGCAGCAACTGTGTGATGCAATCATGTCAAAATGGACCAAAATCTGTTAGGAATGCTTCCAGCACTTTGTTGAATCGATGCCATTAAGAACTAAGGAAATTCTGCATATTCAGCTATAAAGTCTTAGAGAGTATTAAACTGTTAAATTTGGTTATTTTACACACAGATAGTTGAGGTTGCATTTGACCATGTGTTTTAGCCCACTGTCAGCTTCCTGTATCCCACTCAGGATTGATGATGTCACCTTATTATTCCAAACAGTGGGGCAGTGTCAATGTGAACCCTTTATTTTGCAGAACAGCAACAACTCAGTACTATTAGACCAGACCTGACCCAGTGATGGTTGCCATTTCTATTTTAAGTGCAGGGACATCATAATGTTACATTTTATCTAAACATATTTTTTAACTAAGTGGATAACAAGATGGAAGATGAGCTTTTCTATCAGCTCTGCTGGCTGAGTGAGAGAAGCTAGAACAACATACACTAAATGATTAAAACCCAGAGCCTGATATTCAAAAAGACACTTGAGATTAATCCTGTAGTATCAAAAACCTGACCCTCACTATAGTACATGTGCAAAATGGGACACTTTACTTCGACAAGGTTTGAAATGAGGATTATGGTTCGCAAGTGATGTTTACACACCTTGAAGATTGGTTTAGAGAACGGCTGAGAAGACAGTGGCTTAACTCAAATCTGATCTGCGGATCAATGGGACAGCTGTGTTTTCAGTGGTGAAGTGGGTTTGATGTCGGGCTCCTCCACATCCCAAAATGTTGGGTTTGCTGCTCCACTGTCATTTGTGTTTAAATGGGTGAAACAGAAAAACATAAAGCACTCTGTAGAACCTCTGAGGTTTAAAGGTTCTAAGTGAGCAGCAGGATTATTTGGTTTTGTAGCTCAGGTCTTTGAAGAAATCTTACCAAGTGTAATTATCTTACTGGGCTTGCAGATAAACATTTTTTCTAGTCTTATCTCTTCAAATCAAGTGTTTTATTTCCACAGTATACAAAGCTGTACAAACAAGACTGTGTGCTGGAATAAGATGTAAGAAGCCACAAGACTAAAAGTACTTACAACGATTTAATGAAAGGAAAAGATGAATTTGTGTATAAAAACAAAACACTTTATTACAATTGGGCTGAAAAATCCAATGAAAACACAACTACTTTACAAGTACAAATGTCCGCTGTTGATATTTACATTTTTTTCCTTTAACATCAATAAAAAAAGGAGAATTTATGAGGAAACAAAATACTAAAGTACATGTTTACAGTGTGTTTGCTGAAATTAAAAAAAGAAAAAGAAAAAGACTAAAGGAACGTGCATTATTCTCCATTCAGTATCTATAGACAACAAGAGAGTTGGACATAAAACAGACTATTTATGAATACACTTATTCTAATAGAGAGCTAATTTCCCAATGCAATAAACACCCATAATCCTCAGCCTCAGTTACCTTGAGGCATTTAATCACTGTGCAGAAGGCATGACTGCTGCGGCTGTCATACGGTGGATTGTGCAGTAGTTGTGGGAGAAATTTTTAAAGGTGTAATTTCAAGAAACATTCCACATCTCATAAAACAAATGAAGAGCAGAACATCACTGATCCGGTGAGAGATCGTTATGGATTCCACCAGAATTGCGATTGATCTTCAAAACTTGTTTAGGTACAAGCACTGAAACTATGCTGAACACAAGATTAGAGAGGTTGGAGATAGTTTTTGTTGTTGTTGTTGCAGAATCTGTAAGAAAGCACAACAACCTCGTCTCTGTCCTGCAGGAAAACGCTCGGTACATACAGTCTCGTTAGTGTGCATCTCTAACTGCCCCCTCCACTGGGCTTGGCAGGGGTTTTGGCTCTGATGCCCCCCTGGCGAGCCTGACCCTTGGTGGCCTGCTGCGGCTGAGCGGGCTGCTGCACCGGGGACTCGGCCGTAGTGGTTGCAGCAGGCTGCTGGGCGGGGCTGTGTGGAGGAGGCGTCTGGATCTGGGGGGAGGCGGTTGCAGTCACCACCTGCTGCTGGATGATCTTCTGCTGGACCACCTGGGCTGTCGCTGTACCAGCGGGAATCATCTGCACCTGAGTGGGAGCTGATGTGGTAGCCTGGGTCAGAGTCACAGTCTGAGGCTGAGCCTGGATCTGATGAGAAACAACACAAACTAAATATTTCTATCCTGTTTCAGAGATTTGATGCAATCCTTTCCACTCCACATAAAAGCTTTATGAGACCTGAACAAAACACTAACAAAGTCTGTGATGAATCATTTAAAATCAGAAATAAAATGAACAAAGTTTTGGCTGTGATGAAGATGGCAGAACAAAGTGATCCCACAAAAATTTCATCTGACACTTTAACTTCTGTATTCTGGTCAAATGCACCAATTTGTGGGTAACATTTTTCTAACATGCAGACATCAAATAAAAACAGCCTAGTGCAGCAGGCTATAAGCCCGATGGATGACAGCTGTAGCACAAAGCATGACCCCGTTCGCAAAGACAAGAGTGCAATCTATTTGTTTTCTAAACGTGAATCCTCGCTTCAAACAATACAACTACTCACACGTTCTTCCAGTTGAAAACTAGGGAGTAATTGTTTCAAATTCAAACACAACTTTCAAAGCCTCAAAGAACAAAACATGCCAATCTTTCAAACTTTTAATGCTCCCTCCTCCTTTGATATCTAAACATTGTGTGCAGTGAATGAACTGTCTGTTTATTGCTGTATACATAAGACAGCTATATTCTTGCTAAGTGAAGTGCAAGGATATATATATAAATATATATATCCTTGCAAACACAATTATCAATTTATGAATGTAAAATTGGCCTTGAGCTGGAATTCTGTCAGAGCACCAGAGAACTTTAAACCCTTTAATTAGTGGACAAATCCTTGAGTTGTGGCCAAATATGTTTCGTAAGGTCACGGTGATCTTTACTTCTGACATGCATACTTTAATCAGTTCATTCATCTGTAAGATAACATTTGTGTCAGATGCAATAAAATTCGCTTCAATGTGCTCCTGATATATTGTGTTCATGAGAAGGTGAATGGCACGGACAACTTGAAAACACAATGCCTCCAGCTGCAGCTGTCACCCAGGAGGACATAATAACAGAGCATTAAATATTTGATAAAGGTAGCACACCTAAAAGACTGCAGTGGTGTTTATTCTCATTTCTGTAGTGTCAAGTTTCAGTCTGAGGATGTGAGGCATTTAATGAGGTTTAATTAAAAAAAAAAGGGAAAAAAGGAGCACTCTCATGAGCACTGCTCAGTCTAAAACCCTCACCTGCTGAGAAGATGACACAATTTGTTGAATATTGGCCACGGTCGGTTGCTGCTGCACTATTGATGGGATCTTAGTCATCTGATATAAGCAGTAAGCAAGAAAATGTCATTAACACACAAAACCAGTTTCACTGCAGGTATTTTGTTGCATTGGCTGCCACTAATGATGCACCTGGATTTGCTGGGGTCCAGTGGTTTTCTGGGCTGGGGTGATCCCGAAGAACTGGGTCTTGAGTCCAGGTTGGAGTTGGGTGGTGGCAGCATAGGTCACTTTTTGATGTGGTTGCTGAGCTGGCTGGGCAGCCTGCACTGTCACCTGCTGTGCACCAATCTAAGGGAAATTCAGTTACAATAAATACTGTCACTGGATCTTCCCAATACAGTAATATTACTAGTAAACTATTACTTCTTAATAAAAACACAAATTATATACATAAATAAAGGCACTGTGGGTTTACCTTTTGCTGTACAGTGGCCTGTCCTGGCTGAGGCTGCCCTGCCTTCTGCTGGGGTGCAGCTGCCACCTGAACTGTCGCCTGGTGCTGTTTCTTCATCTGAATCAGCTGCTGAACCTGCATCTGTGGGAAGGATGACGCCAGAACAGGACCACCTGACAGAACAGAGAAAGGACAATGGATTAAAAGACATATTAGAAGATTGCCATATAAAGGTTTCCAAACCACATGATGCAGACACAATCAGCAATACTGTTGCATCTTTTGAAGCATGTAATCCAAGAATTTCAACACACCTGTTTTCTGCGGCTGACCAATAGCCACACTAATGCCTGCTACAGTGACTGGCAGTGTAGTGACACCAGCTGATGAGACCACAGCTGGCATAGAAACTACAGGAGGCTTGGTCAGGGTCACCTGAGCTGTCTGTCCTGCCTGGGCCTGAATCTGGCCCTGAGTGGGCACCCGCGCAGTCTGTGAAAAGAAAGAGTAGTATGAAAGGTGGTACAACCTCAGATCAAGAGTGTACAAAGGACAGCGTTTCTGTGGATCCAGTGGTGGATGTTAAAAGTCTCTCTCACTAAACCGCCAACTGATCATCAATCTGATGTTGTTATACCTTTTTGATTTCTGTAGGCTATTAATAATAGCATTTATCTTACTATATTCTCTAAACAAAAAGATTCCTCAATGACATCCATAACTACTAGTTTTGTTGCAAATTCTGCATCAATATGTAAATCAGTATTTCCCTAATCTTACCAGTCTGGCCATTGGCAGGCTGGTCGTCAGCACAGCTCCAGTTCTTGGTGTTGTCACAGCTGCTAGCTGAGGATTAGCTTGAGCAGCCTGTGCAGCTGGCACCTGTGTGGCCTGTTGGGCCCCTGCAGCCTGCTGGCCCTGGGCTGCTGCTGCAACAGCTGCTGCCACCTGCTGTTGCGGTTGCTGCAGCTTATGCTTGTGCATCTTTATAAAACAAACAAACAAACAAAAGCCCCACAGAGGTTACCACATAAAATTACTTATAAGTCATTCAGATAAGTTATACACATTTTGGCATTGCAGCAGTGCCCTGTATTGTTTACTGGGTAAAACTGAAATACTGTCATCAGCGTAATCATATTCATTTAAAACTGCTAATCTAACTCATCTAAAACAGACTAGCTTAGTAGCTGGTGTAGTCAGTGTATAAAAATGGTATACCTGGGGTTTGCCAACAGTTTTGAGCTGAGGGGATGTAGCCTGCTGTTGCTGTTGTTGCTGCTGCAACTGCTGCTGTCGGAGTATCTGGAGATGGGCTGAGGTGAGAGACTTTGGGGTTTGTGGCAACATGCCCGAGGCTGGAAAAAGGATGGAGGACAGGTCAGGTCTGTAAAACAGTAATGTGTACTTATGAAAAGACCATGCTAAGCTTATTACCTGGTGTGACCTGAGTGACCAGTGGGCGGGTCTGTGACTGCACGGGACTCAAAGTGGTAGAAACTACTGCAGATGCTGTCACAGGGGTAACTGCTCTAACACCCGGACCTGTCGCTATAGCAACCACCTCGGCAGGGGCAGCAGTAGCTGTCACAGTCCTCTGTTGTGCGTGGACCACCTGTGGTCCAGCTGTACCTGCAGGCTATATTAACAACAAAAAAAAGCACAGCAACATGAACAAAGGCTTTGATGCTTGTAATGACCTTTCTCTGTACTGAGTTTGGCACTTCACTCCAATCCAAATACTGTCACTGTAAATTAATGATGCCAGAGCAGCAGTGAAAAGCAAGTATGACTCACAGACAGAGTTCCTGGTATGACTGAAGATGCAAGGCGTTTATTGGCCTGGAAGGGACTTGGAGGAACTCCAGGTATTGTGTTGACAATCACATTCCCCCCTACAGTGGCTAGAAGAAACAGAGTGAAAGGAATTAACTACTGGAACACAAGCTGCACTGTAATCTAAACCATGTGCGTGTTCACGTACCCGCCTGAATGGTTGTGCCCACAGTGGCATTTTTTATGGCCCCAGCCTGTGAAACATGAAAAGTGTGTTTAAAGCTTTCACTGGCTTGTTTTGGATATGACTATACGCAAAAACATGTAGCTCAACTTCTGAGTCTCACCAGCACAGCTGCATTAGGCACAGCGGCAGCTCCGCCTACCGCGGCAGCCTGAGGGACCTGGGCCTGGCCAGAAGTAGGAGCCTGGGCTTGGCCAGGTGCAGCCTGGGCCTGGGGGGCTCCAGCCTGCTGCTGGGCTAACTGCTGAGCCTTCTGCTGCTCTGCAAGGGCCTGCAGATACACATGCACAAACAATGCATATGAGCCAACACAAAAGCAAACATATTTGCAAAGATGGAAGAAAACCTGAGTTTAACTGATATGTGACAGCCTTGTTTTACATTGTTTACTCTTGCTTTATAATTATTGTACTAGAAAACATTTTAAGTGAGCATCCCTTTTCTTGGATTTTAAAAGTAATTGGAGATACCAGCATAACAGCTGCAGTGTGCAGACAACTACCCCTGCCTTTGTGCATCACAAGTCTAAAGGTTGTCCTGACAAGTGGAAACTATATAAACCAGATTTCTCTCAACAGCTACAGAAATATTCATACCAAACATTTTTTGTTGAAATTAAACTAACATTCTCCAAGCATGGAATAGCACCTGGATAAATTAGTAAATGCAGTGGAACGCTGCTGATAAGCACCTTTTTCTCTTTAGCAATCCTTTCAGCACGTTGAGATGCCACCTGGATGGGAGGCAGGGGCTTGTCGTAGCTGATCCCACTGAGGATAAGAAAAAAATAATACCTTACACTTCTCTTTAAAGATTTTGTGGTTTGATTTCCAGTGAATACAAACTAAAGACATACCTTTCTGCCAAGACAGATGCATGTTTGGGGTTCTTCTGAAATGGATTCATGCCGAGTCTGTAAGCAGTATAGATTACATTTAAATGGACATACCTTATCTGAACAGAATTTCACACTTTTACCTTTTGGGGGGGGGGTAAATTTCATTTTTCACTCCTTGATCAGTACTTACAGTGGTTTGATTGGTGGGCTTCTCTTACTGGCAATGATCTTCATGAGTTCAAAGCGGCTGTTGTAGAGCTGGATGTGAGTGGCATTGTCATCTTGTGTGTAGATCTGACAGGTCCTTAGAGGACGGCTGTTCTTAGACTGAACGTAGATACATTAAAAAAAATAAATAAATAAAATAAGAACGAGGCCAGAACAAATAAGCATTTAACATATCACATGCAGAGACCAGGCAGGACAGGGTACCTTGTATATACTCTTGGTTTTCTTCTTGGGGTTTGCTTCATACACCAACTTAAAAAAAAAAAAAAAAAAAAAAAGAGTGTCATGGTTGAGACAAATAAGCACAATGTGTAAAAGACATATGTTTTACAGTAAAGTAAAGTGACTCTGTATTCAGTACCTTGCCCTCTTCTCTGGGAATGATGACATTCTCGTAGCGGTTGCGACACTGTTTGGGTGACCGGTAGATGCGGCTGCAGGAGTTCACCACATCACTCACCAGATCCCAGTTAGGTGTGTGCGCAGGAGACACGATTGTCAGGTTGAGCGGCAACTCCAGCAGCTGCTTTACAGCCTAACAGACCCACGGCAATGACAACTTGTTAACTGACATGCAACACAACACGTACCAATTTCATGAACAATGCTTTGAAAGAAAGATCATCATGGCGGCAGCACAAATGCCACGTTTCCACTAGTACCTACTCAGCGCAACTCAACTCGACACAGTTTGCATTAGGTCCAGGTACCAGGTACGTTTTTTTAGCACCCACTCAGCCATGGTTCCAAGCAATCCGAAAATGTGATGTTGAAGAATAGCATGCCACCAATTGGCCAGGAAGTGTCATCATTAGCTGAGCCATGAGAGCAACTCCTTCACCAGAATCAAACCCGCCATTTTTAAAACCCAACAGCGGGGGAAATGGACAGACACAAACCAACACTGTGGTCCAGTGATAAGGTCTAGACAGCTGTGTCCAAATTCAGAGGCTGCATCCTTTGAAGGACTGTGCCTAAATAAGCCGGGTCCTTTGAAGCCCACAAAAGCCATAAATGAGGGGCTGTGAAGTTGGACGGACTAGTCTTCATATGTACGTCACACAACCTTACCTCAGCATAGCGCCTGTCGTCTAGCAACTGTGACAGTGTGAAGCATAGCTGTGGAAAGAAGGCGTTATGAAAATGGAGCCTGACTTTTGCTCTTTTTTTTTTTTGTTGTGGTTTATTTAAAGTTGGTTTGAATTGAAAATAAGCTGTTAAAACAAGTATATTTCTACATCAAGGAATAATGATGAGCGAATGATTAATTTCCAAATATACTGACAGCTCTCTAGTAAGACATTAACTGGATAGTTAAATCTATCTAGTTATGAACCTTAACTTTAATCTCAGCAAAACCGATTTGTTCAGAAACAAATGAAACACTGAAATAAACCAAACATCAGCCAATAGAAATGATCTGAATGGATTATATCTGTGTTTAACTTCCACTCAAGCGGTGAAAACCAGCAGGGGTTTGAGAAGGATGTGCCGGAAGTCATGTATTCTCTCCAGGTATAGCGAGCCTTGACCGCCTGGCGAGCAGACACTTGGCTGTTTAGAGCAGCGGGAACAGATATCAAAGCACTTTTGCAATTAAGCGACATCTAGATAAACTGATTTTTACGCGTCTGCACTCTCACCTGAAAACATCTTAAAAGTTTATTTTGTGTCACATAAACAGACAAACTTTTTAGCTGCGCTCCGCCATCACTGCCGCTCAGTTTTGCTGCTCTAGGTTTGAGTTGCATATACATTACATCAAGTGACTTCTGCCCGTGTTGTTATATCGACTCCACCCACATTGAGGTGGTACACAATTGTAATGGAAACAAAACAAGACCGTGCCGAGTCGACTGACGCCGAGTAGGTAATAGTGGAAAAGAGGCACAAGTAAAACCAATACCTGAAGCAGAGCCCAGTCCTCACTGATCAGCCACTCTGGATTGTCCTGCCCAGCCTCCATGGCAGGTTTAACCAATGAGGGTAGGGGCTTGGCAAACGGTGCCTGCTGCTTGAGGGAGAAATTCTTTTTCTGGTCCTTCCCCTCACGGCGAACTTTAAGCATGCTGGCTTTTTCAAAAAGAGAACGTGGAGGAATGACGGCCTCCCCGTGGCCCTTCTTCTTCTTTCTGGCTGCTGCTGAAGAAACACACTTAAGTTAGGGGACAAAAACTAAAACTTACAATGATACTTCAGCATTTGTCTATTCTTATGGTCGTTTACACACTCTTTCCCTTAAAAGACACATTTACTCATGATTTACAACAATTCCTTCTGATGCACATGTATCTAAAAAGATAGTCAGAGGCTGTGGAGAACTGAATATGCAAATAGCACAAGAAATCCTTAATAACAAATCTCTTTACCTGAGGGGTCCATCTTCAGTCTCTTATGCTCCTTGCGAATGTAGATAGGAGGCAGCTTGGACTCTGGCATGGGTGTGGTGTCATACATCAACATCATTACAGAATCAATGTAAATGTCATTGTCATCCTGTGGTGGTGTGGGTGGAGTCCAAAGCTACGGTGGAAAATCACAAGTGAAAAAAAAATGCCAAAAGGCAAAGCAGGATTTCATGTTGTGACTCAATACATTTAATTAAGAAGATATTTAAGTTCTATATAATTCCCCACATTACTCAAGATTCTGTGTAAACATTTACAAATAAGGTCGCATTTGACATCTTACGGGCATAATTTCTGTGTGGCCGTCCTCTGCATCAAACACATACTCCTGATGAAGTACAGAGAAAAAGGTAACGTCAACTACAACACAATAATCCCAGGCACCACTTCTTGCTTGATTAGCAGAGATCAAACTAGCCACCCACCATGTTGTAGGCATCCTCTCTGGTATAGGTGAAGAGATCTTCATCTCCCTCCATCATATGCTGCTGCTCCTCCTCCTCCTTCAACCTTTGCAACTGCTGCAGCTCCCAGCTTCTCTTTGAACACTGCAACTGCTCCTGAGGAACATAAACACAAGACACACAAAAAAACTGTTAATGAACTTGAATTTTCACATCTATATTGCAAATGCCTGTAAATCTGTAAAGATGCACCTCAATTTTATGAAAGTGATTTCATCTTTATTTTATTTAAAATTACATTACCTTGAGAGCTCTTTCATCATCACTGATGTGGAGATACTCCAAATAATGCAGGGCATATCTTTCAATAGGTGTCAGCTGTTTCAAGGATAAGTAAATACAAAACAACATTTAATGTTATGGTTATTTATTTTTTGCTTGCACCACTTTTCAAACTGTATGATAAGAAAAGCAAACCTACTTGTTCCATGACTGCATTGAGCTCCTCTATCTGAGCAGGCTCTTCTTTAGCTTGGCTTTCCAATTCCGGGTCCTCCTCTGTTGACTCCCGGTCTAGCAACTCATCCTCCTGCTGCTGCTGCTCATCCTCTGGACCGGCATCCAGGTTTATGCTCTGGAGAGCCTGGATGTAGGGTCTAGCTATTCTGGGAGAGATTGACTCAGAGGCTGAAGGCTCCTGGTGAAGGACGACAAACTCCTCCACCTTCTCACCCGAGCCTGCCTCAACTTCAAACAAATCCTGGATTGTCCGCTATAAACACACAATATCACATCAGTTTTATTCATGTCTGGGGTTGAACTAAATAATAATGAGTTTTAACCCCAAAACACAATTTAACTAATTTCTGCAGCAAAAACTTTCATGTAATTTTAAGAAGCTTCATTAAGTTTATCTTACTTGAGTGAGGAAAGCCAAGGTGTAGTCAGTACCCTGAGCAGCCACCTCTCTTATTAGGTCCTTGGTACCATTCTTCAGGAGCTTCTCTTCAATAGAATTCCCACTCTCCAATCTTAGGACAAACAAAATTAAATTAAACAACAGTCCTCCATTATCACAGTTTATGAGGTAAAATCGTTTTTATCTCGTTCCACTGGGCGTGGATTAAGGAACAAAATCAGATGTTTTTATAATATCACCTGTATATGTGTATATCCTTGGAACGCCCTATTTTGTCACACCACTCCTGGGTGCGTGCGTCCATGCTGGGATTGAGGTCAGTGTCATAGAATATGATGGTGTCTGCATCAAACACAGTCCCAACCGCAGAGCAGCAGCGGTTGGTCAGGATGCTGCAGAACACCTGCCTGTTCCTGTTAAACTTCTTCATATTTTCCTGCAGGCACACAAGTTGTTAACATAGTTTGTGTTAAAATGCCACGCATTCATGCATTTGCTTCGCTTATCTCAGTGGTTTCTAATCAATCTTTTCATGTAAATTAACAAACAATTCCTATTTCTATCAAAATGATGTTTCAAGACATTTACCTTCATTCTTTCTTTTTATAAGACTGCTGTTTCCATATAGTTGCCTGAATCTTTATCTCATTGCTAACCAATCTTCACTCAAGAAAATTTCCAGATTCTATTCTAATAATTCACCACTGATTTATCTTTAGCGGGTGTGACAGTCTTCTATATTATTGGGTGTAACTTATAACAGAGAGGATGGAGCTGCAGGAGCTTCACTTGTCTTAAAAATGACATGGAGAGAAAAGACGGTTAACCCACACCTAGTGTTAAGTCTTTGTGGTACATGCTTGCCCATTACTGGTTAACTGACAACAGTTACTAGTTTAATTATATGTTTTATTTTGAGTGTCACAACACACTTTTTTTTTTTAACTTGATAGCTCTGACTATCAAGTTAAAATTTTTTAAATGAAACAATTTAAACGGTGGTGTGATTTTTACCTGTCTTTCATCACAACTGAAGCTTTCGTCAATGCGCACATAAGTGAGCTGCCTGTAATCTAGGAAGGCCTCCAGGATGTCTAGCATCTTCAGCATCTGTGTAAAGATGAGGACACGGCGACTCTCTGACTTCAGCTTCTGCAGTAGGATGGCAAGAGCTTCCAGTTTACCTGGGAAAGAAAAATATCATGCTATTATCCAAACAACTGTCTGGTGTTTCTGTTTGACTTTAGCTCCAGTGCGGTTAACCTTATTTCTATAGCAAGAGTAACAAAGTTTCTCAGACTGAAGTCCATAAAGAACAGAGGGCAGAATACAGGAGCATTATTCTCCATAAGCCTTGCAGTTTTTACATATTTACATAGACTGAGAATACTAGATTGAGCAGTGACGACTGATCATACAGATGATGTTAGTACAGATTCTTTTTAATTGTGTATAAATAGTCTACACAAGATGGTCGACTAAAGAGCCAATTCTTCTGTCTGAAGAGAAGTATACTAAGCAAAACGTGGAATAAGTCACTCACCCTGGGTAGGCAGATGTTTTGGTCCTTACATTAAAGCTTTTTTCACTACTGTTCTTAGCATTAATACCATAGAGAGCTTTGAAAGGATTTGTTTGACAGTCCTAGCTTGCTTGTCACTGATGGCTGACTGTCATCACAGGTCGAGTAGAGCATCAGACATCTATTTATTTGGATCTGGTAACTCCTTTATCACTATTAAAAATCTGTAAATGTGAATCTGTGTAATCTATGTATCCATTTTTCACTTTCACTTGAAGTTACCTAGATTTCTTGTTTGTGTACCCTGGATGCATTTTAATTCTGAGTCATCAATAGCGCAGGTCACACAGTAATGCCTGTGTAGGTGCAGGGACATGACTGTTCTGAAACAGGGGGGAGACATAGAATATGTTGCTTCTGTTAATTGTTGTGGTGGCTTCTTGATTTTCTAATTATTTATGGTTATAAATAGAACTTCTGGCCAGGTACAAACGGCTTGAACTTCATTTGTGTGAAATGTTGTTAAAATGAGATGACAAAATGAGGAGCACCATGACTTTGGACCACCAAAATCTAATACAGTCCAACTGAACACTTGTGTCAAATTTAAAGGCAATATCCTTCCTGTGATATCAATGTGCACAAAAATGGGATGCACAAACAACTCAAAACCATAATTCATCAGGCTACAGATGATACTTCCACAGTCTTAACAACGTGCTGGACTAACCTGAGTCCATCTGCATTAGCTGCAAGTCAGGACAACAGAAGAGATGTCTGGATGTTAAGTGGTGGATGTCTGCACTATGAGGGGCAGAGGCCTCCTGGAGCTGACGGTGAAGGGACTTCTGCTCAAGGCTGTAGGGAACTGGGGGATTGGCTGCGTACACATGAGGAGGTGAAGCCACCGCTGGAGGCACCACACATACCAGCCTAAAAGACAATATATATATAGGAATATATGTGCATCAGTCATTTAGATTAAGAGAAGAAACATTAGAAACTGACTTGTAATAAAACAATAAAACCTTAGCTGGTAATTAAAAAATAAATTAAAAAAATAAATAAATATATATATATATATATATATATATATATATATATATATATATATATACACACATACACACACACACACACACAGTTGTAGAGATATAACACAATATATAAAAAAGTGGGGGCACAGTGTAAAATCCAAATTAAAACAGAATGAAAGTACTTAAAAACAAAACAAAACACACACATTGAAAACATCTAAAGTTTGCAAGTTACACACTCAACTTTTTTTTTTTTTTTTAAACAAGTTTGCAAATTATTTTTAACACTGGATAAAATTATTTGGTTTTCAAAACCAATTCAAATCAATTAACATGACTACCAAGTAACATAATCGCAGTGAATGGATTTATAATAACATGAGCAGTACAGAACAAATGAAGCTCTGCAAAGGTATTGTTCAAGTACCTTTTGATAAGGCTGTTGGCAGCCTCCAGGCGGTCCTCCACAGAGAGCAGAGAAGCTGCAGTGCAGAGGTGGTAGCTACGCAGGTTCTCTGAGCCCTGATACAGCTCTCTCTGCCCACCCAGCTCCAGCCTCCAGCAGTCAGGGCAGAGTGACCAGGCTCTGAGCCTAAAGTGCAAGCCTGTAGAAGGTCTGACCCATACAACACTCTGCGCCTGCAGCGATGTTCATTTGCATCAAACAGGCGACTTAATCGTTCCTTCATCAGTTGAGTCTTTTCTTCTGAAGACTCCTGAGTATTACAGTGACAGATGGCACATACAATCACAATTGCTTTTCCTGTAACGTGACTGGACTAAAAGAACTTTATTATAACAAAAACAGAAATTGTAAATAGAATTTTTCTGCAAAGTGATGCACTGACCTGAGAACCACTGTGAGTTGCAGTAGCAGGCTTTGTGGGGACTGATGTGGCATTTGTAGTCGTACCCACAGCTTAAGAAGAAATATACAGTGTCAACAGAAGGAACAGAGGAAAAGATGTGCAATTGTGGACAATCTGGTATATTATGTCACACACAACTGTCACAATTATAATGACAGATGATGGCAGCTGTTATCAAAATAACTGATTAAGAGGCAGAGACAACAACGCAAAAATGTTGCCTGTGTCCAAGTCACCTTGCTGAGCTGTTGCCACTGCAGGATGAGGTGTGCCAGGAGTAGCTGAGGCACTGGAGGCAGGAACAGCTTGAGGCATTGTCTGCATTACCATGGATCCCTGGGGCCTAATAATCTGCTGCCCTGGAGCTGACACAATCTGCAGGATGTTGCCTAAATGCATGAGACATTGAGAAATTAATTATTCACAGAAAACAAAACAGGCAAGAAGTCAGAATGAAGGATTTTATGATGACATCAATGAGAATTAAAGCAAAATGCTAACAGTAAATAAAAATATAAATGATATGATTAACATATAAAAAAAATAAGATGCAGCTGCATTCAAGACATTTTTAACTGATAAATCAGTTTAACAGCTGGCTGATAGGCGAGAGAAGAGGTCTCACACTAGAACCAGACCAAGGATATAGCTAATATGTGGTAACAGTCTTATACAGATAAGTACAACAGGCATCCAGAATTTTATATTAAAGTCTTATAATTGACAAAACCTGTGTGTTGACAATAAAAAAAAAGAAAAAAGAAGGGCAACAGAATTACATGGTCGAGTCAAAAGGACAGAAAACAAGGAGGAGAGGAAAAAAAGTGTGACAATGGGATGTACATTACCGAGTGTACCTTGGAGCTGCAAGGGCTGACCAGTGGTGAGCTGACGGAGCTGACTCGGTGACAAAGTAAACTTGTTGCCCTGAAACTGGAGAGTGACAGGTGTCTCCGGCTGGGAGATTCGATTTTGACTACCTGCTATGTTAGCCAGCTGAGTAATCTTCACCACATCTCCACCTTTAAGAAAAAGGAAGAACAAATACTTGAACAAGGACACCCCCTAATAAGTGTTTTTTTGTTTTACAGTTCCAAAACGATATACTGAGTTAGTTAAAGGGTGAAAAAGAGACAAAACATGCAGAATCGGGGTGGATTAATCAGTGGAACGAGCACAGCTCCTCTCTGCAACAGAAAGGGAAGAAAACGCCTATAAGGACAAATTAAAGGAAAAGCCAACAAAGTATTTCAGGAGTTATTGTGTCTTCAGAACAGTTTCACTGCACCTTGATATTGAATCTCAAAGTTTATTCATGAATGGAACACCATTCTCCAAAAAGATATTAACTCATTTGATGATTGTGGTGGATCCACAGCAAATCCGGTTGATGTGGTTAAACTACAAGAATGGATTACTAAAGGCATGTCTTAGATACTTAGCTGCATTCTTACCATGCTGTTTCATGCAGGCTATGTAAATGTAGACACCCTCATAAAAAATATCCCTTTAATTTCCAAGTTTAAAATATAATTTAAAGAAGAAACAGAAGAGAACACTGAGAATGAATGCTCAAGTTCACCTTACTGTCCAAACACATTTAATAATATGAATCCTAGTTAGTATGACTGCTCAATTTTGACAATATAGTATTATAGTAGTATAGTATATATAAGTATTGAATGGTTCTGTTTTAAGGAATTGTGGGAAAACTTTATCTCTTGTTCTTTTGTAAAGGATGGACTGGTGCATCCTGTCCTAAAAGACATAACAAGGAAACACTGAAGCCTCTTTCCTTAGAAAGAGAATTTATTAGCTCTTATTGTCCATCTTCTCGTTGACTCGACCCTTTAACAGTGCCGATCGGCGCCAATGCACCTGTTACCTGCGCTTACTTGCCGCGATCAGCTGATTAACGCTGACCGTTGAAACACCTGATCAAACGCACTTTGAATTACCATAATTATGCGACCGTTTATCCTAACAGAAAAATTCAAACGTTTCTGAAAGCTGAGAAATTGCGCTTCACACCCAATATAGGGTTATTACAGTACAAGTCCGCAAATGGCAGCAACTTTGAAGTTAATGGGCCCGCCAGCATGGTAAATAAAGGGTTAATATGTCTCATATAATTGCACTACAGATGAGGCTTAAAACAAACTGCACTCCCCAGATTTGTGATCTGTAATGGGTGTTAAGTCACATTTGCAGGTTGAGTCACTGAAAAGGGATTCCCTCTGCCCAGTATAACCAGTACAGTTTGACCTGCTGGCCATTGAGCACCTCCAATGAAGCCATTGTGGATAAGGGCCTTGTTTGCAGTGGTGCTGAAAGGGAAGAGGATGCTTTTTTACTTTCCCTATCCTGATTTTATCCTGACTGCCTGCTGTTTGAACCAGTGACATTTCTACTCTCAACTTTGCCTTCACATGGCAGACACTGCTAGTTAATGGGCTTAAAATGTGCATGAATCCTTAAGTTGAATTTATCTGACCTCTACAGTATGTGTACAACTCATGAGGACATTTACAAATGCAGGGATAAAATTACACCAAAAATATTTACTGAAAATAACCAAATTCAAATGGTTTCAGAAAACCTCTCCGAGTGCTGCATTCTCAGAAGTTCTAAGATGGATATAAAGAAAATGAGCTCATTTTAAATTATGTTTAAGTTTTTAAATGAAAATTTAAATACTGTGGTTTTCCAGTTCATGTCTGTGGGGCTATTTCCACATGCTTAGAAGTCATGCTAATGTTCAGATTAAAACAATAATAGGAGAATAAAAATAACAACAACAAAGCTCTGGGATTTCCTCCTGCAGCTGGGCTGATGCAAGAGAAAAGAATATTAGTAAGTCGGAGAAAAAATATTAAAACAAAAAATAGGAAGCGGGAGGACATTGTAACCAAGTTAAACAGTGCAGTGGTGTATATTCATAGTGTACATGCAGGTTTTAAGAAAGAGACTGGGGAATGCTGTGGAGATGCTGCTGATATGCTACAGATCTAATTTTAAAGGACTTTTTCCCCCCACCATAATTTATACAGGATATTTAACCAGAATTCCTGCACTATCCGTACTGCTACAATTGCATGTACAAAGCCGTTTCTCTAGAGATGTAAAGAGTGAACACATATCAGCAGTGCCTCAACTAAAGGCTTCAGTGAAGAGCAGCCAGTACTGCAGTGCCAGAGGTGGAGGGAAAATGCTGAGACAGAGGGGGAAGGCAGGCCACTTACTAGGCAACCGTGCCTGGGCCTGGGATGTAAGAACCAGCCTCTGGGACAATAAGCTGGGCTGGATGGCATGGTTGGGGGCTAAAGCTGCCCTGGGGACCTGTGTCAATCCAGGCTGGCTGTTGGGAGCAACGGATCCCACAACTGTGCCAGCTAAGCTCTGGCCTAAGGCCACAGGGGCAGCCCCCAACACATGCTGTCCAATGCCACCATTCCCAGAGGAGGATACAGTGGAGGTTGCAGCGCTGTTGCTGCTGCTGACAGGAGTGGCAGCCTGGGCTCTCTGAGTTGCTGTTCCAACCACTGTGAAGTACAAGGCAATGGGGTATGGGACTCCATGTTAGGGGTAACCCAATATTTATTCAAATCAGTATGATCAAACAGTTTCTCCATAACTTCATTCAGCAGTGGTGGGCCAAGTCAGCAAGGACTATTATGAGTCTTACTAATGTCAATGATAATCACTGCTAACAGTTTGATTCAAAATATGGGTGTTAACAATATGTGAATTTGTTCCAACCATTCAGTACAGAAGAATTAATAGACTGAATGAGACTTCAGTTTGGTATGCCGAGTGATCCAAAACAGTAGGGTGTAACTTTCAGCTGTAACTATTTGACACTTCACCAGCTTTCATCAGAGTTTGCACCTAAAGATGGAAGATGGTGCACAATTTCAATTAATCTTGTTTAATGTATGAATTTGAACACTATACAAGTCTTGCCTGTGTGGCATAAAACTGGGTCTTCTCTGCTCACACTGTACTGGTCATTTAACCAGCTGCCATATGGAGCCTACATTTAATCAAACAGATGGCTGTGTCCTCAGTGTTGACATACACTTGAGTAATTATGCATATGGTGTACTCGTCTTAATGGGCATTAACATTACCTAATATATTTTATTTTTGGTAGTACATGGGTCAAAGACTTGTAATGTTGGCAGTACAGAGCATCTGAGAACCGGAATTATTAGATTATTTGTTACAGCATATCACAAAAGTGAGT
>JAMQGT020009277.1:0-24515 GCA_024447675.2 Pterophyllum scalare | reverse complement strand
TATTGCTGGACAGAGGGTGGAGGATGCTTTAACCAGCCGAGACCCACCGTGAGAGAAGGAGTCGACCTTTAGCGGAGTTCCTGAGCTGAAACCACCAGTTACGCCCCAGATTTGAAGGGGGGGGTAGTCTGATTTATAGGCGAGTGTGTTTCCCTTACGGTGACTGGTGAGTTGTACGTGTAGCCAGTGTTAGTCTGCAGAGATAATGAAGACATGAGAGGGTGAGGGTGTGAAGCCTTGCTCATCCACCTCAGATCAGCTGCAGCTAATGCAGCAGTGCGTTTCCAAGGAAAGGCCAAGAGCTGCACCTCTGTTAGTCTGGATGATGCTTTGAAAAGGCTGGTTATTGATTATAAGCTGAAATACAAAAGGGAAGCAAAGGCTTCTGGGAAATGACCTGGAGCTCATGTGCAGAGCTCGGGTCAGGAGGTGGTCAGCCTGGCTTAGCATAAAGACTGGAAGCAGGCTCTGCCCTGGAGCCGTGACCATCAGTCGGCCCATCAATCACTCCAGAGAAACGAGTCCAGGACTCTTTCATAATGCTCAGAGCACCTGTAGCTCACCTGGAGTCCTTCCTCCCATCGTCCTGCACACCCTCAGCTGTTCCATCACAGGAAGGTCTTTATTTAAAGAAGAGAGCTACTGGAGCTTTTCTGACTCTATGAATTATTTAGCTCTAATTTAGCTCCACTGAGATCAGACCTGACCGAGTTAGCAGCTGCACACAGCACAGTGTACACATCCAGAAACCACCTCATGAAGAGCAGCTACGTTTCTCCTTCAGCTCCTCCCTTTGATGCCTTTAATGTTTTTATATTAGCAGCTGATTTATTCAGATTTTTGGATTTTTGACAGTCATTCATGTAACTGATCTTCATGGACCTGCTGCACATTTCTGAGTGTTTCTGCTGCTTTACAGAAACAAAGATCTCTGCCGCCCCCCGATATGCTTTCCAGCATCTTTATCAGAAATGTTGTCATATGTTCAGACAGATCAGCGCGCTCAAATGAGTGTCAGAAACCAAACGTAACCCCGAGCAGATCTTTGCTCTCTGCATGTTTTTATTCTGCCGCCGCTCAAACATGTTCAAACATTAACGCACCGACACACTGAGCGTGTGATCTCAGCTTCCACGTCTGCTGAAAACAGGCACAAACGCACAAACCGCACTCTGAGCTGCTGCTTTGGTTTGAGGCTCTCGTTGTTCTCCAGCTGTGTCGCTCTCGTTCCACAAACAGCTGTGTGCAGGTTGTGTAGTTGGCGAGTTGATGCAGGGAGGGTTTTACTCACTGTGGCTCCCACAGAGCCTCCTGACGGGTCCCTGCAGACCTGCCCGACCCTGTAAACAAGCTGCTGCCGCTTGTTGATGCAACTGATGGCTGATGTCTCTGGAGAACGTACTGACTATAGGCTGAGTGTGTGAATGTGTGTGTGTGTGTGTGTGTGTGGGGGGAGGAGCTGTTTGAAACTCTTCAGAGGAAGATGATGTGCAGAGCTGACAGGTTGTGTCGTCACCGGTTTGAATGTGAGGACAGAGTGGAGTGCAGGTTGCTTGATGCTCTGGTGAAGGACGTTAAAGCGCTGCTCGTCCTTCTGTTCAAACGTTAACCCTGTGAGCTCCACGTCAGCACTGAACATTTACCAGACCGTCCTTCAGTTCTTCAGATGCTTCTTTCACTTTGTTTTTAAAACCTCAGAAAGTTTAAAGTTTTTTTCACATTCCTCTTGCTCACTCCTCTGACCAGGATTTTTTCTTTTTATTCTGCTTTCATGAGAACTCGACTTGTAAATGAAGAACCTGTAAAGAGCAGTTGTTGAGCTGTAAGGTGGCCCCTCCTTCCTTTAGTTAGTGTGGACCTGCACACACACTTCCTCAGCATTAAAATAACAGCAGTCACTGGCTGATGGACTGATGTTCACGCAACGCTGTAATCCTGGTTATTTATTCATAAATGGAACAAATCTGCAGTTCAGTGAACTCGAAAAACATTTTTGATGAGATTTAATTCAACTGTAAATACAACTCAGATCAAAGGCATGTGAATAAATAGAGAAGAAGAGGTGTAAAAAAATGATGTGCATCTCCAGGTCGTTAACACAGAGGCATCAGAATAGGTCCCCAGCTGCCTGTGTGAAGGTGTTACCAAGATGGCTGCTCAGCGGCACGCCCATAGATGGTCTAAACATGGCCGTAGCGTCCAGATCTGAGACGTGAAGCAAACTTGGTAGCATCTTCAAACTGCTGTCTTTGTAATGGCCATCAGGGGGCGATGTCTGGGCCTCTGGAAGTCTTTGGGAAACCGGCGCGCTGCCCTGAGCTGCAGGAATGTTCCTGGTGAGTCTTCAGTCTCTCCCGTGGGAAGAAGAACGGATTATCGGTGGTGCACTCATTGCCAAGTGGTTAGCTAATGAGGTTGTTGTTTCCACAGTCAGATCCGCCCCTCACGCTCCAAACGCTCAGCCTGAGGCTTTGTAGCAGGACTTCAGGACAGCTATGGCCAACTTTCATACCATCTGTGGGCAGGACAGGCTTCCAGGGCCACTGTGGCCCAAGTCTGCCTGCCACTTCCTGTTAGCACTGGCTTCTAATGTATGCTCATTATTCAGAGAGCTGGACTCCTAAGGAGAGGGACCAGCAAACTGGCAACATGGAATACAACAACTGCTGATGGATCATATTTTAGTTCATCACCAAACACCAGCAGAGATCACAAAACTCCCATCAGCCTCAGCAGCACGTGAATGTGAACACACGAAACAAAGAGAAGTGAGAAGGATAAACTGTGAGCGAGCAGCTGGGACGATGAGCACCGCCGAGTCTGCTCTGGACCTTAGTGCAGCAGCCGGACCCGGGACGACTGCTGAGCCCACGGGCCGAGCCATTCAACAAGCCGTGCTAAACAACAGCAGAGAACACTGTTTCTGTTATTGTGTCCACCCCACAGCAGAGTGTGTGTGTGTCTGTCAGTCAGCTGGCTCAGCACACTGAGGTATTTACTAATTACAGGGGAGCCCGAGGTCACGGCCCCTGTAATTACAAGCTCTAATTGGCCAGCCTGAGGGCTGCCGACCAATCAGCTGCCATCAGGAAATTACTACCCTGGATAATAGTGTGTGTGTTTGTCAGATCTATCCGTATTGTTTTGTCAGTTTCCCACTCTGTGTGTGTGTGTGTGTGTGTGTGTGTGTGTGTGTGTGTGTTGTAGCCACAAACTGCAAATATCTCCACAGCTGTTGGAGGATGACGTTCGTCCTCCACAGAGGAATCATTCTACTTTTAATATCACTTAAATACCATCAGAGTCGGTGCTGAACAGGCTGCTGCCTTTAATTTAACACATGAAGCTGTGAGCAGATATTTGAAGTGTATGCACACAAAACGACCTCTTTCCTTCAGACAGATTCATTCTTCTAGCCTTTTTTTTTTTAATATGTGGAGGAAACCACTCTCAGCCAATCAGCACAAACTCCTCAGCTGTCAGCACAGTGGAGGAGGGCTGAGGGTTTGAGCACCCTGCAGTCACTGAGTGCACCGTGAACGCCTCTGTATACCAAAGTCTTCTGCAGTCCACGTGAGGCTGTCTGTCCCACAGCTGAAACTTACAGCAAATGGGGTCTTCTATTCTCTTATTCTATTCTATTCTATTAAATCAACCCCTTATGAGCAAGCACTTGGTGACAGCAGGAAGGAAAAACTCCCTTTCAACAGGAAAAAAACCTCCAGCAGAACCAGGCTCAGGGAGGGGCAGTCACCTGCTGGGGGGGGAGTGGAGAGAGACAGGACAAAAGACATGCTGTGGAAGAGAGGCAGAGATTAATAATAATGATTAAATACAGAGTGAAGTATAAACATGGGAACTAGGCAGCTCAGGCCTATAGCAGCGTAACCAATGGAGGGTTCAAGTTTCAATGCTAACTCATAGCGGTTGTTTTGATTGTCGGGTTTTTCTGTATCTTTGTAGGTCTTTACCCACAGTAAGAAGCACCTGGAGGCAATTGTCGTGATGTGGTGCTATATAAATAAAATTGAATTGAATTGAAGTATAAGTCGCCCTCTGCTGGGGCCAAACCTTCACTCTCAGGATGATGATGATGATGTCATATAATGATGACGTAATGATGTGTGTTTCAGATTTGTCAGAGAAGAAGAGCGACCTGCGTGTGTGTGATGCTGGGACGTGTCGCTTCGGAGGAACATGCCGCGAGAACGGTGCCGATATCAAGTGTGTCTGCCAGTTCCACGTGAGTCACACACAGCACCCCCTAGAGGCTGCAGCACACATTACAGCTCCTACATGGCGGTGGGTGTGGTCTCCACAGTGCTGTGTCTGTGCTCGAGTATCGTTCCAGCTGCAGTCATTTTCAGTGGAGGGGGATCAGTCCCATAGACGTGACTGAATATATGTATGTATATGAATGATGTGTTATTTATCCTAAAGGTTTGGAAAGTCATGTGTTATAGAAACTACAAATGTACAGAAAATTCCAAAGAACACTGAAAATGTGAGCATAACATTCATAATTAATTCAATAAAGCAACATACACTGAATGCAGGAGGAGTGAAGCCCAGCAAACGTGCAGTGAGTCAGACTGAAGTGCACTCACACATCATCAGAGGCTGCAAACAGCCCATAATGAGCTGTGTGCAGGCGCAGCAGCCGCGCAGCAGCCGCGCAGCAGCACGCACCGCTGTTAAAGAGCTCAGACTGTGACTTCTGAAAATAGAAGGCTTTCATGTCCCCATCAGTGTGTAGCTGCTGATACAAATGCTGGAGCCGGTGAAGCTGTCACTGGAGACTATTATTAAACCTGCCATATTGAAACCTGATCGTTCTGTTAGCACAGCGTTAACACAAAGCTGGCAGAGTCCACTGGATCCTCACTGGATCCGAGCAGCAGCATCCAGATCATGAAGCCAGCGCTCACAGCTGCAGCTCTCGGGTCCTGCAGCGCTGGCTCACAGGGGGTCGTCTCATTGTTGGGTTTCTTTCTGCTCTCGTCGGGTCTTTACCTTAAAATATAAATACCCTGAGGAGGCTGTTGTTGTGAACTGGCACTACATTAAAAACTGAATCCAATACAATTGAACTGTTATGCTTTAAGGATTCAGAGTTAAGTGGCTTAAGAAATTAAAAAATCATTCCTCTGAATAAAGTCAGGCACTGATCGGACTGAAAATGAGGGGAAAAAGCAGCCGAAGTCCAAATAAAACTTTGAAAGGCCTTCAGAAAGCTGGAGAACTGTTGCTCAAGAGCACTTAAAAAATGACAAGAACCAGTGGAGAGCTCTGACAGCCTTTTACAGCCTGTGGTTCCACCTGTGCTGATGGACGGGTCTGCAAACATCCAGCTGTGACTGCAGCTGTTTGCGGCCTGCATGTGAATGAAGGTATTCTGTGTTTTCAGTGCCATAAGAAGTACGTCCCCGTGTGCGGCTCAAATGGAGACACCTACCAGAACGAGTGTTTCCTGAGGAGAGCCGCGTGCAAGAAACAAAGAGCCATCGGCATCGTGTCAGATGGACCCTGTTACCACGGTAACACACACAGAATCGCACACCTGTTAACCCATTCACTGCTGCTCGCATGATGAGCACATGTGAGGTTTCAGACACGCACTGATGGCCGGCTTTGATAAATGTAGCGAGTGAGGAGCAGGTGGACAGATCACAGCCGCCGGGAGGTTCAGATCTAATTACGCCGCCTTTACTGTGTCCATAAGATCAGCTTAAAGTGAAGATCACAGCATCTCCTGGTCCAGCGTGGGTGCTCATTTAAACATGAACAAAGGTTCCAATAACGAGCTCCCTGTGAGTTTAGGGGGCGGAGCTAAAACAGGTCGTTTCAGACGAGCAACATCTGGAGCTGGAAAATGAGGCTCTAAAGCTGCAGTTCCTCTGGCGTCCAGCAGAGGCGCCACAGTCCCCATAGACCCCATGTTAACCCTTCCCAGTAGAAATAAACATGCTTACAGCTGATGCAGAAACAGCTTTGGTCTGCAGATAATTCCTTAACAGCTTCATGGGGGGAGGCTGAGAGGGTTAGTGTGTCTGTGTGATGTCATCCAAATATGATGGCTTGCTCATAAAGGTTTATTTTGATCTGTAAATCATGCAAAGCTGCCCAACTCCAGCAATAATGAGTCTGAATCTGCCGTCACGTACTGAGTGTTCAGAGCAGACAGGCATCAATGCACATACACTGGAATCATAAACATCCACCTTTGGAGCCGGAGATGGGAGTGGGGGGTGGGTGCTATCGGAGCAGATTGGGACTGAAGATGGAAAAGTTAATTTCCTGCAGTGACACTAACATCAGAACATCTGTCTGTGTGTCTGTCAGATGCTGGCTCAGGATCTGGAGATGGAGGTAAGCAGCTTCATATCTGCTCTGCTGTGTTTCAAAAAGACCGATGAGGATGCTCAGCATGTTTGTGTCTGCAGATGATGAAGGCTCCGGGCGCGGGAAAAAGACCTCCAAATGTGGAAACTGCAAGTTTGGAGCCGAGTGTGACGAAGACTCTGAGGATCTGCTGTGAGCGCGCGCGCACACACACACACACACACACACACACACACATGTGAGGAGGTTCAGCCTGAACCAGAGGAAGAGCTTTTCTGATGAGAGAATGAAGCAGAAATGATCACCACAGAGAAGTCACTGATACCACAGCACCCCCCAAACAGGAGCTCTGTGTTTACTGTGTGTGTGTGTGTGTGCGCGCGCAGGTGCATGTGTAACATCGTGTGTAACGGCCACAACGATAACCCGGTATGCGGCAGCGACGGCGTCACCTATGACACACCCTGCCACGTCCGGGAGGCGTCCTGCCTCAAGCAGCTCAAGATCGACATCAAGCACGTCGGACGCTGCCATGGTAACAACTAATTACAACACAACAAAGACATCATCTTCATCCATCATCATCCTCATCCACGCTGACAAACATCAGAACAACAAAAAGCATCAGGAGAGGAGGAGAGGAAGGAGGGGAGGGTAGAGGAACGGGATGGGAGGGGGAGGGCAGGAGAAGGGGGAGGGGGGAGGAGAGGAGGCAGGATCTGAGGAATCAAAGAGAGGAGAGGAGGATGGGAGTCAGGAGGGAAAGGGTAGAAAAAGGTCTCAGTTCATTTATTTTGAATGATGACCTGACCCCAATCCACACACACACAGACACACACACACACACGCACACACAGGGATTATCACAGCTGGCTGAACAAACAGCAGGTCACATTTTAACACCACGACCTCCTGCTCCACATTTTCTGTTCTTTGTTCTGTCCTTCCTCTTCCTCCTCTTCTTCCTTCATTTGCTAATTCTTCCTTTTCCTTTTCTCTTCCTTCTTTTTTTCATAGTCTTTCTTTGTCTTCATCTTCTTCCTCCTTAAGAGGAAGAATGTTTTTACTGTGGTTGGGCACCGTAAGGTTGCTGCTCAATTTCGTTGTATTCCAGTACAATGACATTCAAAGCTATCTATCTATGTTCTCTTCCATTGTTTGACTCGTCTTCTGTCGTCTTTCTCTGCTGCTTCTCTTCTTCCTCCTGATCATTTCCCGTTTCCTGTTTCTCCTAATTTGTTTTTTCTGCCTCTGTTTGATTTCTTCTTCCTCCCTCTTCTGTCCTTTTCTTTCTCCACTTATTCTTCTCTCTTCTTCCTCGGCTGGAGTTTGAAATGGACGGAGCAGGTTCCCTTTAAGCTCTGCCTCTGATCAGCTGACTGTTATTCGGAGTCTCCATGAATTCATGAGCATGAGTTCAGCCAGCAGATCACCTGAGTGTTTTTATTTAGCACCAAAAAGTCTCGACGCAGAGATTTCAAACCAAAAAAGTTTTTATGATCTGATAAAATAAAATGTTTTACTCTCGGAGTCCCCGTCCTCTGAGAAATCAAACACGGCTGCAAACATGGAAATAATCTTTATTTGTAATCTTTTAAAAATAGGAATCCAGGTTTTTTTAGTGGAACTTTATTCGTATAAATGTTAGGAGACCTTGTTCTCAGCTCGTGTGACTTTCTTTCCTTTGAGAACAAATGAGGCGGACAAACGTCTCCAACATTAGTGGAACATTTGTGCTGGTGGAGCTTCACCCTGAAGCCAGAACAGTGTGTGTGTGTGTGTGTGTGTGTGTGTGAGAGTCACTGACCTGTATTTAAGCGTCCTCCCCTCGCTGCTCGCTCTCATCAGTCAGTGAGACGTGAACGCACACTCGCTCTTACAGGACGTCTCATTGATCAGTCACAGGAGCAGGTCTGAGATCAGTGATGCTCACTGTGATGTGACGCTTCAGTCACGCTTCACTCAGGAACCAAACGTGACTGAAGCCGTTAAATCTTCATCAAACTAAAACTCACCTTTCTGTGACTCTTACAGGAGTCAGCGTTCTGAACACAGAGGGTTTAAACACCGAACCTTTAAAACTTTAAACATCTCACTGTCTGTGAATCGTTTGGGTGTCAAAGATCAAAAACATGAAGAGTTGCAGGTTCAGACATTTAACACTCAAATATCTCAAGTTTTGCCCTCAGAATCGTCTCCTGAGCCTCGTGGTTGGATAAACAGATGGAGAAGAAGCTTTGCATGATTCACTGTTCAGAATAATCCTTCTGTGTCTCGTGCTGGGCCTCACTGCAGCCCCTCACTTCATACATTTGACATTTGACCTCCTCTCCCTTTAATGCCACCCTCCCTTTAAGAAGGGTTCAACAGCAGGTGGGTGGGGCTTCTGTGAGATGACTATATTAGGGGTGTCCACTCACTATGACATCACACAGGTGCATCTGAAGGTGAAAGTCTAAATAACTGAAAACTGATGATAAAAACTCTTCTTCTGTGGTTTCAGATAAAAACAGGAAAGACGACAGCATCAAAACCAAACCAGAGATCTACGGTAACACACACACACACACACACACACACACACACACAGCCAGCTCGCGTCTTACAGCAACAACCAATCGTAAATCATGCATTTCTTCTTCTCTTCTACCAGCACCACCCAAACCTGGTGACAGGGAGGAGTTTGAGGATAGCCCCACCCCCTGTCCTGATGACTACGCCCAGTTCTGTGAACACGGTCACTGCGAGATGAGACACAACCTGCCCACCTGCAGGTAAGCCCCACTCTGACCTCGTGTGCAGGTTAATTCTTCCAAACACGAAACAAATCCTACGATTTAAAAAGTCGATCAAATAAAAACCAGATTTAAAATCTGCAGTAAATCAGGGATATGGAAAATATAAATCATATTTTTTTGTTTTAACTGATCAAAAAATGTGAAAACAAATGAAAAAATATTCCATTTAAAATGAAGGATTATGCCGCATGGTGACGTGGTAGTTACTGCTGCTGCTTAGCGAGGAGGTCAGGGTTCACCTCCACCACATGCAAACTCTACTGTGGAGTTTGTGTGTTCTCCCTGTGTCTGCGTGGGTTTCCTCCCACAGTCCAAAGACATGCAGCTACTGGGGTTAATTGGTTAACTGCCCGAAGGTGTGACTGTGAATGGTCGTCACAAATACATCACAAAATACATACACACACATTCTCGTGACAATACGACACACAGTTTGCATTCATTCAGAGGTTTCAGTAAGGTACAGCTTAACAAGCTGCACAAAATGTGTTCCCCTAGCAGAGTCTGTATCACTGATTCCTTCAGTGAGTCTGATGAGCTTTATATTTGAATCCTGCTGAGCTGTAACAGCAGGGTCATTCCAATGAAGAGAAGCCAGTATGGGAGAAATATGCTCTCTGTGTCCCTAGCTTTGCAGCATGAGTCTGAGAAAGGATGTTTCTGATTTTAGAAACATTGCACAAATGTAAAAAAAAAACATACATATTTGTTTAATATGTGCATTGAAGGACATATCCTGGTCAAAAATGTGTTACTGGAGGCCAAAGTAATGCCATCCAGAGTAAGTATCTGGTTTGACACCATGTTTCTAAGATTTGTGGGGCCGAGTACAAGAACTTCAGTTTGATCTGAATTTAGTAGCAGGAAATTAGAGGTCATCCAGGCCTTTATGTCTTTAAGACATTCCTGCAGTTTAACTAATTGATGTGTGTCATCTGGCTTCATGGATAGATAAATCTGAGTATCATCTGCATAACAATGAAAATGTATGCTCTGTCATTAATGTGCAGTATTATTCATATGACTGATGTGATGTTCTCATCATGTTCCTGTGAAATACCCGCAACTAACTGCTCGCACATACTGACTCTCTCTGTGTGTGTGTGTGTGTGTGTGTGTGTGTGTCAGGTGTGAGGCAGCGTATGGCGGGCCGCAGTGTGACCAGCTGCTGGACTTCAACATCCTGTACGTGGTGCCCAGCGGACAGAAGCTGCACTATGTCCTCATCGCTGCCATCATCGGAGCTGTTCAGATCGCCGTCATCGTGGCCGTGGTCATGTGCTTCACCAGGTACACACACACACACACACACACCCACTGCAGGCTTTAATTTGAACAATGTTTCAAACATTATCAGGTTCATATCGGTCCACTATGACCTGCAGATATTTTACTACCTCAGACGCAGCCGTCCATAATTCCTCATCATACACTCATCAACATACAAAAAATGAAGTTGCCTTTTTTTAAAGCTCTTGAGATTACCATGACCTCGATGACTGAGAAAACATAAGCATGGCTTTATGATCACTGAGTATCTCTTCATCATGGCACCTGTGAGCAGGTCGGATCTATCAGGGAGCAAGTGAACATTTTGTTTCCAAAGTTGATGTAGAAGCAGGAAAAATAGAGCGACGAGGTCCAAAGTGTGAGTGATAGACAGCTGGGTCTGCAGAGCAAGTTCCTGCTGGTTCTGATAGAAAGGAGTGAGCATACACTGAGCATCAGTTTGTTGTGTATGAGGCTGCACAGCTGCAGACCGGTCAGGCTGTTCATGCTGAGTGTCAGACCTGGAGCACGGAGCAGTGGAAGAAGGTGCTCTGGTCTGAATCATGTTTTCTTTTACATCTAGTGTTTGGGTGTGTTCATCACTTACATGGGAACACCCGGGAAGACCAGACTGCACTATGGCAAGAAGGCAAGCCGGCAGAGGCAGTGTGATGCTTTGGGCAATGTTCTGGGAAACCTTTGGTCCTGCATCCATGTCGTCCATCCACCCTCCTGAACATTGAAGCAGACCTTATAGACCCTTTCCTGTTAACAGTATTCCCTGATGTCAGCAGGATCATGCTCCTGCTGCAAAGTAAAAATGGTCCAGGAATGATTTGAGGAGCTGACTTGTCCTCCAAATTCCTCAGATAATAATAATAATGGCTTAGACTTATTTACAGTTCTGTGCACCATTCATTCACACCTCAATCATACTTGGTGGTGGTTCACACACTGGGTTAAGTGTCTTGCCCAGGGACACAATGACAGCACACGCTCAGACTCGAACCCACGACCTTCAGGTTGCGAGGTGAGCACCTACCCACTGCGCCACTGCCACCCCACACGCCACAGATCTCAGTGATGCCCGAGAGTACTGAACAGCACTCGTTTAGGGCCAACATTGTTGTTTCTCCCAGATCAATCGTGCCGCCTCTCACAAACAAACGTCTGTGTCTTTGTTTTTTCACACATTTGGTGGTGAGTGGTGAATGAAGGTGGGCTGAACATCACTGAAGCACCACAAACACTTAAAAACATCAGCAAACCCCCCATTACCAAGCATCTCTGACAGACTGTGTTCATGGTACGTGTGTCAGCTGCACAACAACACAACAGCTCTAAAAGTCTCACAGGTGGGACCCGACAACACTGAGAGTGCTCCTATTGGCTGATGATTATGATCACATGACGGGCAGGACGGTGTAATTAGAACGTCTAAATGAATCATTTTCAGATATTGATGTTTTTTTGCTCCTCTTTCATTGTCAGACACGTCGGTCCTCATCGTTGTTGTTGTTGACGTGTACTTCCTGTTGTGTACTTCCTGTTGTGTTCTGCAGGCGGTGCAACAAGACAAAGCGTGGGCGGAGACAGAAGCAGCATCTCGGCCACTTCCCGTCAGGAACCTCCTCCAGGATGATGTAGCTGCTCCTTTTTTTTTCTTTTTTTTTTCCCGTCTTGTTTTTATAAAATTCAAGAATCCAACGTTTTGTACCACAGACTGCATTTTTGATATCTCGACTTTTTGGTGCCTCTTCTTCTTTTCCCCCTTTTTTGAAACAAGCTGAAGTTATTGAGGGGCCTTATTTTTCACATTTCATCCCTTTCACTTCCCGTCTGCAGATGACTTTCAGCTTTCGGTCAGGCAGTCGTGCTGCTGCCGTCCTCTCAGACTCTGAAACACTGTGGGAACTTTATTTCTCTGATTGTATCCTCGCTCCGGGCCGTCCACGCCGGGAGCTACGCTCTGTTTGACCCCGTGGGACGCACAAACTCTGGTTTTCATGGTTATTTGAGGTGAGGACTTGTTCCTGCTAGAGCGGGAATCTGCAGCCCACCTCTGATTGGCTCTGGTTTAAAAAAAAAAAGTTGTACATGTTGATCTGAGGATGCAGCCCTGCAGAAACGTGAAGATCAGCAGACTGAAGAGCAGCTTAAAGCACAGGGACCAGGAACACGGGAGGGGGGGGGTGTCTACATTTTAGCTTCCATTTGATTTTGTTCAGAAGCAGGAAAATGACACACAGCAGCTGTGATTGATGCCAGGCCTCCAGATACACATTCGGAGATCTGTCACATCATTTTCAGCTGCTGTGGATATTTAGAGGCGGTGCAGTGTGCTGAAGGCACTGTTCTGGGCTGAACCGCCGCGAGGCCTGACAGAAGATCACCTGATCATCTTCATCATGAAACCTCAGTTTTTTAATCTTTGGCCCCTCCACCGGGGAGCTTCTGTGATTGGCTGGCTTTGACTATGAAACTGCATGCTCATTGGCTAATCATGTGTGACTGACATGCTTGTAGCCAATGAGGATGTGGTTTCACTCCACAGATAATCCTCCCATGAAATATGGTGTGATCAATATTTACAAAACAGCCTCCATTTTATTTCTCTGACCCAAATGAGCTCAGTGAGCGTGTTTACAGAGGTCAAAGGTCAGAAAGCCTTTTCCCCCATAGACTCCTAAAGGCTGGGAGTCTTTTGTAGACACAGCTGTCGCCATCTGGTGGCCTTCAGGTAGAATGCAGGTTCACTTCATTTCTGAAGCTCGGTCCATGTTTTCTGTTGTCTGAAGGATTCTTTAATAATTTGTCAGGCAAAATTAAACTTTTGGCATCTTCATAAATACATATTGGATTAAAATGGGAAAAACTGTAGGACACTAATCTGCATGGTAAACGTGCTCTGAGGAAGCGGCCGATGTGATGAAGGTTCTTCTGCCATCAGTGCCCCCTCGGCAGGCTTCCTGATGTTGGCCAACTGTGAGAGAGAAGGGTTTCAGGGACTGAGGCTCTGCAGTGTGACTTTAATAAGGAGGATTTTAACTGTGAATCATGCTGAGCTGCTCTGGCAGTCTAATAAACATGCAGCGGTGGAAGTGAGCAGTGAGTCCATGTTAAAGTTCAATGTGCACGTGTTGCCATGGTAAGAATTCCCATGATGCACTGCTGCTCGTGTTTGGCCAACTTTTCTTGTTTTTCTTCTTTACTTTGTCACACATGTTGTAGCGCCTGAATTGCGGAGGGGGCGCTCTGCACCAGGACTGCAGGATTATCAGGGAGCACTGAAGCCCCCTGTGGGGTTGTAAGTCATATCTGAGTCATATCTGCGTCTCACAGGGTCAAACGTAACTTTCACGTATCCTTAGAGAAACTTTCTTTGATGCTTTTGTATTTGTTCCAATGTGACGCACCTGAAAACCAAAATGCTGTTTTTTCTACTGCGTAAATAATGCGGTAAAGCCGACATGTACAGGATGCTGTTATAATTATTTTATTGCCTAATTTTCAGATGACGCCATTCCGGAAATGGATTCCGATGTTTGTGTGTTTGGACGAGCCGATGATAATTTAAAGGACCTCGTCGAGCTTATTTCTTGTTTATCATTTGTAACCATGGTACCAAGTGTCCGTGTGGGTCATTTGTGTTAGAAGGAGTAGACCGATAAGCTGGGCTCGGGCTCCTTCGTGTCGCCACGCTGAGACAAACCGGGGTGACCTCCCCCGGTCTCAGTCACGCTCCTCCTGAGGGAACCCAGCCTGATTTTACTGTAGATGTTGTGTAATGCATGAAGCAGTGAAGTTGTTGTTTAGACTGTGCTGTAGCTGAACTAGAATTAAATTATGACCTTTGAACCACTCTGTCCTCATGTCTGCTTTTATTGTGCTGCCAGTGAAGCTTCACAGAAGGTTCAGGAACTTCTGGGCGGACTTTAAGTTCTTTAGTGTATTCACAGCATTTACCAGAGGACATGTTTAAAAGCCTGGAAACACGAATGTAGGCTTTCAGTCTGGAGCCTAAAGGTGGAAGTGGATGTGTTCTTTCTAATGTCCAGCAGGGGGCAGTGACTGGTTTAAAAAGAAGCCTGAACGAGGCTCCTGCTGAGTTGATGCTCTGTCACCGGTTTCACTTAATATTGGATAAACTATTTTGAATGCTTCAAGACCTACAGCATGCTGCAGGGTGGGATACCTTATACCTGACAGGTGTCTAACCTGATCCATCTGTCACTCATCACGTCTGACACAAGAAATCAGAATATTTGCTCAGAATGAATCCAGTTTAAGAAGCATGTAAATGTGCTCTCATACAAAAATATACATACCATGAAACATGGCAGCAAACAAGAATTCAGACTCAGAAAGTGTGAGCATCAAATCCACTAAAGTCAAAGTGCTCATCCTACATGATTATATCCATGATATTATTGATTCACTTTGCAGCTGGAGATGACCTGAAGGACTTCTATACTGCTGGGTAGCTTCATCTACAATAATACAGCATCATATCAGCAGCTTTCTATTAGAAAAGCTGCAAAACAAGAAGGAAGCAAAGCTTTAAAGAAATGCTTCAGAGTACAAAGGACAAGATTTACATCCACAATATACAAATACTTCAATAATGTGCATTCACACTAGACTTCAGCAAAATACTCAAGTAAATGGAAACTTTTCCATCTTTGCTTCCTGTCTCCCAAACTGAGCTCCATCTTTGTCTTGATGAGGAAACAGATCCAACTGTGGAAGCAGGCCGAAATGTTTTTACTGAGCAGCACATTTGATCTTTGTTCCTTCATTCGTCCATCAGGGATTTCTCTTCACACTGTGCAGGACAATGAGCCGGCATGTTTGGAAGTGTGTTGCCGCAGTGAAAGGACTCACACCAGCTTTAAACAGCTGTTGGTCACAGTCTCACTCAGGTGTGTCGACCTGACTGAGACGCAGGAAGAAAAGTTGGATTGGAGCCAATCCAGGAGAATCGCTCCACTTCTGGGTAATTCCACTGGCTGCGGTTCAGCTGGAGGTGCAGCAGGGGGCGCTGCAGAGACAGTTCTCAATGAACAGGAGTGGATGGAGCTAAACGGCTGATGATCTGTTTGGAGCCGAGCAGCTGACACAGATGTGCTGAAAAGTCCTGGATTTATAGCTGAGCAGGAAAGAATCAGTGAAGGAAATTTTTCCAGAAGAAAAATGTTTCCCCACAAAATCAACTTTTTACTCCAAGTGAAAATCCTTCTTAGTTAGAGATGAAACCATGACATTCACAGCAGAAGCAACAAGAAACAAATGGAAGAAGAAACCCAAACATCTGTCAGCATCTGCTTCCTGCAGCTGGACGCTCTCAGTCCTCTAGCGCCACCTTCAGGACAAACTGCTGCAGGTTGTGGTTCCTGTTCTCTGGACGTGGATCAGAGAGAAGAAGGTTTCATGATGATTGTAGAGGAGAAATCTTTCTGATGTGTACATGTAGTGATCACAGTTTGATGAGCTCTGCTGAGACACCATCAAATGTCAAAGAAAGACAAAGTGTGTCCTCTAAAAGAAATCCACATGTGGAGATATTGTGAACACAAAGACACAAACAAAGAGGTTCAGCTGTTAAAGTTCTTATTTGAAGCCTGAACGCTGTCTTTATGTCAGGATTAGAACATCAAAGCTGACTCTCCTTCTCTTTGGGATTCTCCATCTGAATTTCAGCCCATCGGCCACTAGAGGGCGGCACAGTCTGGGACCTGACGAGGTGAGCTGCTGTCTGAGTCCTGCAGTAATACTCAGTGTTCATGGAAGTTTGAAGCTAACGGAGATTTCACTGAAATCAGAGTTCTGGCTGCTCCTTTACCACCGTGATCCTGTTAGCCCAGGTGATCAAAGCGGAGAGACCAGGTGTAGGCTGAAATTCAGCTGAACCGCAGCCAGTTTCTGTCCAGTGGAATTAGCCAGAAGTGGAGCGGTTCTCTTGGATCGGCTCCAATCCAACTTTTCTTCGTGCGTCTCAGTCAGGTCGACACACCTGAGTGCACTGTGTATAGTGCAAACACACCTTTTGCGCCACTGACGCTGAATACAACTTTTCAGGTGAGAGCAGGCACAGCGCTACACGTGCTGGATGAGGTGTTAGCGTTTGCTGGCAGTGTTTGCCAGAGGTGGGAAATAACTTAAGTAGATTTTTCAGGTATCTGTACTTTACTGAGTATTTATTTTTCTGACTCCTTTTTAATTTTACTCCCTAAATGTTTACATAAGTATCTGTACTTTCTACTTCTTACAATTTCAAACAGACTCGTTACTTTTTAACGCGTCAGAGAGAAGTTTGCATCTTCATCAAACAAACGATCTGAGCCTAAACGGAGGAATAAAAACATATGAGACAATCATACTGGAGTATCCTCCATCACTGGGGCTTATTGCGCACAAAGGGATTAAATACACAAACCCATATAATTAATGTCTCATTTATAATCAGGATTACTGCGGGACCGAGTCCGTAAGATGTGCTCACGGGACATAAACAGCTTAGCTAGGGCTGCTGAAGAGGAGCGGGAATAAAGGGAGTAACGTGTGGCAGGTATTTTTTTAAATTTATTTTTTATTTATTTGGTAGGGACAGTGCACATTAATAAACAATCTGTAAATGCGCCAGAATTAGCCAAAAGGCTATTTTTCATCTGTTGTCCCACGACAAATCGCAATTTATCGTGCTAAAAAACAAACAAAGGTTATACAATCAAGGTAAATGCAACATTTCTAAATGCTCAACAAATATCAGCAAACACACAAAGTGTGTGCAGTTTGTCACAGTGTGTCTGCTCGCTAAAAGAAGAGCTGCTGTGTTTCAGGGAGAACAAAGTTCACTCAGAGATGGAGAAAGAGGACAGCAGAGGAAGCAGAGAGGTTAGAGTTAAAGGGAAGGACTGCAAAACAACCTGAGGTGTGCTGACTTTGTGTTATTCAAAGATTGTATGAAAATACTGCAGTTTGGTGCAGGATAAACAGGTCAGCCTGCTGTACTGTAGTTACAGTAAAGCTCTGTGCTCATGCTCACAGTTACAGGTTACATCAGTGTCTGAATCAAAGCTGCTGATGCTGAGATTCATTCACTGAGTCCAACATGTCTGCAGCCTGTATGCTGTCAGTGTGGGGATGGAGATCAGCTCAGACAGCTGTGAAACACTGGGTTACATCTCTGTGAGGTCACTTCATCCACACAGAGCAGTAAACCTCAGAGCAGCAGCAGCAGGTCAGCTGATCACAGCCTGCACACCAACATCATTTACTGCAGCTCACAATACAAAGCTGTGGTTCTCCTCCCCATGCAGAGCCACTACAGCTGATCTTAGGGTTCCTCCACCTTCTGAGTCCCACTGGAGCCCCTGAGGATCCTCATGTTGGTGTTTAGGTGGAGGCACAGCCACCCTCTACTATGGAGGACACAGAGACTGGAGCTGAGTTTAAATTCCCTTTTAACAGTTTGTGTCCTACAGAACAGATTGAAGCTGAGTGCATTCGATTAGGATTAAAGTTCAGATTGGAATAACGTTTCTATTCTCATGGATTATTTGAGATTATTACAGTAATATATAATGAGCTTCAGTCAGCTTTACACAACAATAGCAGGTAGAAACGTCCTCCAAAGAGCTACTGTTACTTTATTACTCTGAGTACATTTCAGAGCCTGTACTTTTGTACTTTTACTTAAGTAAAGAAGTTGAACCAGTACTTCGACTTTTATCAGAGTAGTTTTTAACACGAGTACTTGCACTTCTACCTAAGTATAAAATGTCAGTATTTTTGCCTTTATACTGCAGTGAAAAATTGCCTCTCATGTGTACAACAAATATTTTCAACTATCATCTTCAACCTTGTTTCAATTTTGCTGCCACCGTCTGCAGCCAAACCAAAGGGACCAATTAATATAGCAGACCTGACTAACCTCTTGACACAAGCAAGTATCTCACTAAAGACCTTAATGGAAATACAGAAGACTAATTCACAGCATTAAAATCATATGTTATTGTAACGAGAACATAAATTTAATATACATTTATCAAATAAATCCCACCGGGTTTAAACATGAAATTAAAATATGACGTGAAATGACATCAGAACTGGCACTGTTAAAAACTGTAACTTTATAAAGTGGAAAGAGTAGAATATTTGAGGGAGACTAAAGGATCCAACACCCTTCACTACAAGCACCAGAAAAACTATTTATGGGCACATATTTGATCTCCAAACAACAAAACATGATGTGTAACTCCTAAAAACATTGTGTCTATGATGGAGATGTTGTTGGAGGCCTTTCCAGGTGATGTTCTCCTGAGTGTGATCCAGAATGAAGCCTGAAAAGCTGAAGCCAGAGTCAGACAGAGACTCTGCAGAGACTGTGGAGAAGGACAGAGCAGCAGCAGAGCATCCAGATCCACTCATGATCCTCTGGCAGATCCACAGGGACACACAGGGATGATGGAGGACTCTACATTGTGTCTGACAGTGGAGCTGTTCTCAGAGCAGTTCACTCTGCAGCACTGACAGTCATCTGCACTTCTTCTCATTCCTCTGTCAGTCACTGCTGGATGAAGCTCTCCTCTCCACTCCACCTCCCAGTAACATGGCCCAGTCAGAGCGTCTCTACACACAAGCTGCTGCTGCTTCACCCTCTCTGGATCATCAGGACACAGCTCCTCCTCTCTCAGCACACACACCCTCCTGTTTACCATCACCTCCACCTGCAGAGAGAAGAAGAAAGAGCAGAGGAGATAAATGAGTGTTTCCAGAGACTCTTCATCAGCTGTCAGTCAGTGATGCAGCACATCCAGTATAAAGAGCAGCAGGGCCTTCAGTCCTGGGACTGTACTAGTACTCATTGTTGGTTCACTTTGGATTTGGATTGAAGTTCATCCAAATGTTTTTCACTCCTAGTTTTAGTTTGGAGTCTCATGAATTCTAAGAACCTTGGTCTGTCCACTCTGAGCTCTTTAGGAACCCCAACAACAACCCCAACAGTTCATAGGAGATGTTTCAGTCCCTCATGTAATGGTTCCAGCTGTTAACTGGAGGAACTCCATCCAAACATCTGCTCTCACAAAGTTCTTCATCACCTACAGACTGTTTTCTTCACAACATGGTGTCAAATCTACTCTGGAGGCATTACTTTGGCCTCCAGTAACACTGTGAGAAATCTTGGAGTCATTTTTGACCAGGATATGTCCTTCAATGCACATATTAAACAGATATGTAGGACGGCTTTTTTACATCTGCGCAATATTTATAAAATTAGAAACATCCTTTCTCAGATTGACGCTGAAAAGTTAATCCATGCATTTATTACTTCTAGGCTGGACTACTGTAATTCATTATTATCAGGCTGTCCTAAAAGCTCCCTGAAAAGCCTTCAGCTGATCCAAAATGCTGCAGCTAGAGTACTGACAGGGACTAGAACGAGAGAGCAGATTTCTCCCATATTGGCTTCTCTTCATTGGCTCCCTGTTAAATCTAGAGTAGAATTTAAAATCCTTCTCCTAACATCCAAGGTCTTGAATAATCAGGCCCCATCTTATCTCAAAGACCTTATAGTACCATATCACCCCAATAGAGCACTTCACTCTCAGACTGCTGGCTTACTTGTGGTTCCTAGGATACTTAAAAGTAAAATGGGAGGCAGAGCCTTCAGCTTTCAGGCCCCTCTTCTGTGGAACCATCTCCCAGCTTGGATTTGGGAGACAGACACCCTCTCTATTTTTAAGATTAGGCTGAAAACTTTCCTTTATGATCAAGCTTATACTTAGGGCTCAATCAGACGACCCTGAACCACCCCTTAGTTATGCTGCTATAGGCCTAGGCTGCTGAGGGGGGGGTCCCATAATGCACTGTTTCTTCTCATTCACCTTTATTTACTTGTTTATACTTCACTCTGTATTTAATCATTATTATTAATCTCTGTCTCTCTTCCACAGCATGTCTTTTGTCCTGTCTCTCTCCACTCAGCCCCAACCGGTCGCAGCAGATGACTGCCCCTCCCTGAGCCTGGTTCTGCTGGAGGTTTCTTCCTGTTAAAAGGGAGTTTTTCCTTCCCACTATCACCAAGTGCTTGCTCATAGGGGGTCATTTTGACTGTTGGATTTTTCTCTATGTTATTGTAGGGTCTTTACCCACAATACAAAGAACCTTGAGGTGACTGTTTGTTGTGATTTGGTGCTATATAAATAAAATAAAATTGAATTGAATTGAATTAAATTGAATCCTCCTCTCTCACAGCTTCACTGAGGAAAGCAGCCACTGAGAAGGCTGCAGCTTTACAGGAAACACTGGATCTTTGCTTTCATACTAACTGTGTTTAGTCCAATACTGCTGAGAGCAGCATGGACTCACTCCAACCCTCTACTTACTGCAGTGTCTCCAGTCTGCAGTGTGGACTCTCCTTAAGATCAGACAGCTGCTTCACATCTGGAGCCTGCAGATTGTTTCTCCTCAGGTCCAGCTCTCTCAGATGGGAGGGGTTGGACTTCAGAGCTGCTGTGAGATAATCACAGCTGATCTTTGACAAACCACAGCGCTCCAATCTGTATAAAGAATCAAAGATGTGAGTTTATTAGACATAGTTTGAAATCATTCAGTGTTTCATAATCAGAGCTGAAGAAGGTTCGGAATGGAGAAACCCTCCATAAAGCTAGGACATCATCATCATTAATTGAAGAAAATAAGAACAACCCCAGGTTTCTTTTCAGCACTGTAGCCAGGCTGACAAAGAGTCAGAGCTCTGTAGAGCCGAGTATTCCTTTCACTTTAACTAGTAATGACTTCATGGATTTCTTTACAAATAAAATTTTAGACATTAGAGGAAAAATTATTCAAAACCATCTCCAAGATTTATCTTCATGTTCGGCTGCTTTCAGCACTGCTGGTATTTGTTTAGACTCTTTGGCTCCAGTTGATCTTTTGGAGTTAACTTCAATAGTTACTTCCTCCAAACCATCAACATGTTTATTAGATCCCATTCCTACTAGACTGTTCAAAGAAGTCTTTCCAATTATTGATGCCTCAATCTTAAATATGATCAATCTGTCTTTATTAGGTGGCTATGTACCACAGGCCTTCAAGGTGGCTGTAATTAAACCGCTACTTAAAAAGCCATCACTTGACCCAGCTGTCTTAGCTAATTATAGGCCAATCTCCAACCTTCCTTTTCTCTCCAAAACCCTTGAAAGAGTAGTTGTAAAACAGCTAACTGATCATCTGCAGAGGAACGGTTTATTTGAAGAGTTTCAGTCAGGTTTCAGAATTCATCACAGTACAGAAACAGCATTAGTGAAGGTTACAAATGATCTTCTTACAGCCTCTGACAGTGGACTCATCTCTGTGCTTGTCCTGTTGGACCTCAGTGCAGCTTTTGATACTGTTGATCATAACATTTTATTACAGAGATTAGAGCATGCCATAGGTATTAAAGGTACTGCACTGCAGTGGTTTGAATCATATTTATCTAATAAACTCCAATTTGTTCATGTAAATGGGAAGTTGTCTTCACACACTAAGGTTAATTATGGAGTCCCACAGGGTTCTGTGCTAGGTCCAATTTTATTTACATTGTACATGCTTCCCTTAGGCAGTATTATTAGAAAGCATTGCATCAATTTCCATTGTTATGCAGATAATACCCAGCTTTATCTATCCATGAAGCCAGATGACACACATCAATTAGTTAAACTGCAGGAATGTCTTAAAGACATAAAGGCCTGGATGACCTCTAATTTCCTGCTACTAAATTCAGATAAAACTGAAGTTCTTGTACTCGGCCCCACAAATCTTAGAAGCACGGTGTCAAACCAGATACTTACTCTGGATGGCATTACTTTGGCCTCCAGTAACACTGTGAGAAATCTTGGAGTCATTTTTGACCAGGATATGTCCTTCAATGCACATATTAAACAAATATGTAGGACGGCTTTTTTACATTTGCGCAATATTTATAAAATTAGAAACATCCTTTCTCAGACTGACGCTGAAAAGTTAATCCATGCATTTATTACTTCTAGGCTGGACTACTGTAATTCATTATTATCAGGCTGTCCTAAAAGCTCCCTGAAAAGCCTTCAGCTGATCCAAAATGCTGCAGCTAGAGTACTGACAGGGACTAGAAAGAGAGAGCAGATTTCTCCCATATTGGCTTCTCTTCATTGGCTCCCTGTTAAATCTAGAGTAGAATTTAAAATCCTTCTCCTAACATACAAGGTCTTGAATAATCAGGCCCCATCTTATCTCAAAGACCTCATAGTACCGTATCACCCCAATAGAGCACTTCGTTCTCAGACTGCTGGCTTACTTGTGGTTCCTAGGATACTTAAAAGTACAATGGGAGGCAGAGCCTTCAGCTTTCAGGCCCCTCTTCTGTGGAACCATCTCCCAGCTTGGATTCAGGAGACAGACACCCTCTCTATTTTTAAGATTAGGCTTAAAACTTTGCTGCAATGAGTTGTTTCTTTTCATTCCCTTCTTTTTATTCTGTTTATAACCCACTCTGCATTTAATCATTGGTTATTATTAATCTCTGGCTCTCTCCCCTCAGCCCCAACCGGTCACAGCAGATGACTGCCCCTCCCTGAGCCTGGTTCTGCTGGAAGTTTCTTCCTGTTAAAAGGGAGTTTTTCCTTCCCACTGTTACCAAGTGCTTGCTCATTGTTTTGACTATTGGGTAATTATTGTAGGATCATTACCTTACAATATAAAATGCCTTGAGGAGAATGTTTGTTGTGATTTGGCAGTATATAAATTAAACTGAATTGAATTTCTTCCTCTTTCTAAGCTTTAAAATGCCAACATTGTTCTGCTACAGCAGAGAAGAAGAACACAGACTTTACCGTAAGATCCACAGTGTGGATCGGTATAATATCAGCCTTATGTCTGCAGTTTAGTGTTCACATCAGATTCATCTCAGCACAACTAAAACATGGAGACTGACCTCAGAGCTTCAAGAACACATCGTGGGCTCTCCAGAAAACCACACAGCTGCTTCACTCCTGAATCCCGCAGCTTGTTGTTGGAGCTCAGGTCCAGCTCTCTCAGATGGGAGGGGTTGGACTTCAGAGCTGCTGACCAGATAATCACAGCTGATCTCTGACAAACCACAGCTCACTCAATCTGTATAAAGAATCAAAGATGTGAGTTTATTAGACAAAGTTTGAAATCATTCAGTGTTTCATAATCAGAGCTGAAGAAGGTTCAGAATGGAGAAGTTTAGGAAATGGAAACTCCAAACAGCTGAAGCCAACAGGCTGCAGCTTCAAACAGGAATCCAAACTGTGCAGAGTTTTCAGACTATCTGCCCCGATGCAGCCACTTTGATTTTGGAGATTTGAACCTCTGTTCTAGGACTAAGTCCTTGAATCAGTTCTTCCAGTTGGTCCAACCAGACAGACTCAGTATTGGACATGTGTTCTGGCTCCATTAGGGGAGCTTCTAAATCTGCTGTGATGACCCCTCTGGCTCTGTCAGGTCACAGTACTGAAGAGAGGTCAAACTGAGCACACAGCTGTTCCAGTCTGGACCAAAGACTCTATACTGGAACTGAGGGACTGCTCTGACTGCACCCACTGGGACTGTTTAAAGGCTCATGTTCTGACTCAGATCATCTATTTCTACTTCCATTTCTTTGGATCAAAAATGGGGATTCCTTTGGAAACAGGAACTATTTTCCCCAATAACGAGCCCTGGATTAGTAAATCACTGAAACATGTTCTCAGTCAGAAGAAGCTGTCTTGTTCTGAGGGAGAGAATCCAAAGACTGAGGCACAGAAACGTGTTCAAAGAGAGATAAAGCAGCTAAAATCAGGTCTAAAAGGAAAGCAGAGGATGAGCTGAATAAAGGACTCTCAAGGCTGGCTTGGAAAGGAATGAAGTCCATGGTGGGGATGCAGAACAAGGACAAAAGGGCATTTTTTCCTGATATAATCTGATCCTGAGTCAGCAGCAGAGTCAGACTCATTTGATTCCAGCTTTGATCTCATTGATTTCAATGAAGAGCTTTCTGATTTTAGGAAAGGGGTGGTAGGCTCTAAGCTTCACACTGATGAGGTGTTTGTGTGTAAATCTCTCAGTGGGATCACAGAG
>JAMQGT020009275.1:0-12415 GCA_024447675.2 Pterophyllum scalare | reverse complement strand
AAAATGAATGTAATAGGCGTCTATTTGCAAAAGTTAATAAGCAGCTCTCTGCAAATCAGCTTGGAAACACGTGGGCCTCCGTGATGGAAATAAAACAACATTTATCCACATATTTTGCTTCCTCCTGATCACAGCCCTAAACATTGTGTACTTAAGGGACATTTGACTACTGCAGATAGCCAAGCCTAAACCAAATGTTATTCAAGTAAATCAAAAGGATGCTAATTTTTAGTTTTAACAAGAGAAAATATGAAGCTATAAACTCACCAGCCACTTTATTAGGTACACCTGTTCAACTGCTTGTTAATGCAAATATCTAATCAGTCAATCATGTGGTAACAACCTGGTGCATTTAGGCATGTAGACATGGTCAAGATAACCCGCATCAGACTGGGGAAGAAAGGTGATTTAAAGTGACTCTGAATGTGGCATGGTTGTTGGTGTCAGACAGGTTGGTGTGAATATTTCCGACACCACTGATCTGCAGGGATTTTCCTGTGCAACCACAGAAGAACTAATCCAGTGTGTGGCAGCATAAATGCCATCTCGGTGCCAGAGGTTAGAGGAGAATGGCCAGATTGCTTTGAGCTTGTACTAAGATAATTTGCCTAAACTACCTAAACAAGGTATGCAGAAGAGCATCTCTGAACACACAACACAAACCCTGAAGCAGATGAGCTACAAAAGCAGAAGACCACACCAGGTTCCACTCCTGCGAGATAAAAACAGGAAACTGAGTCTACAATTCACATGGGCATCAATTTTCTCCAAACCTGGACAAAAGAAGATTGAAGAAACGTTGCCTGGTTTAATGAGTCTCAATTTCTGCTGCCAAATTTGGATGGTAGGGTCCAGAATTGGTGCATATGACATGAAAGCACACCTTGTTTCAATGATTCAGGCTGGTGATGGTCTAATGGTGTGGGGGATATATTCACAGAATACTTTGGGCCCTTTAGTACCAACTGAGCATTGTTTAAATACCACAGCCTGGGTGTTTTTACTGACCATGTCCATCTCTTTATGACTACAGTGTACCCATCTTCTAATGGCTGCTTCTAGCAGGAGAATGCACCATGCCACAAAGTTCAAATTAGTTTCTTGAATATGACAGTGAGTTCACTGTACTCACATGGCCTCCACAGTCACCAGAGCTCAACCCTATAGATATATGGGTCGATATGGGCCAAACTCTGAGGATTGTTTCCAGAACCTTGTTGCATCTGTGCCATAAAGAGTTGAGGCAGTTCTGAAGGCAAAAAAAATGGCAGCTAACTTAGTCCAGAAAGGTGTACTTAATGAAGTCACTGTGAGTTTATACTGTGATACAATATGTACATTTCCACTGGAAAAACTGTGATATACTGTTGAAATGGTACTCAATTTACATAAACAATGCTACTTTAACTTGCCTGGGTAAGGATAGGAATCAAAAGCCTGTCCCCAAAAGCAAAACTATTGCAAATTGCAGTTTGAAACAGCGAGTAAAACTGCCTGAAATGTATTGATTTTAGAACGACATAAGTTTATATATTTAATTAATTTAAACTCAACTTAATTTTTATTTATATAACACCAATTCACAACAGCAATCACCTCAAGACATTTTATATTATAAGGTAAAGACCCTAAAATCATTTTCCTCTTCTTTTAGATACTCCCTTTATGGGTTGCCATAGCGGATCATCTGGCTCCATCTCACCCTATCCCTAGCATCCTCTTCTGTCACACCAACCCTCTAGATGTCCTGTAAAGACCCTAAAATTTCAGAGAGATAACTCCAACAATCAGAATATCCCCTGGGAGCAAGCATTTGGTGATGGTGGAGAGAAGGAACTCCCTTTTTACAAGAAGAAAAAAAACCCAGGCTCAAGGAGGGGCAGCCATATACCCAAACTGGCTGAGTGTGTGCAGAAAAAGAAACAAAATGGAAAAAAAAAACCAACAAAAGAGAGAGCAAAACACAAACAATTGGAGAGAAATGACAAATAAGTTATCCAAATTTTTATCCTGTAGTGGGATATAAACACATCAGGAGTGGAAAAGGTCAGTGAAGGAGAAGCGCTCAGTGCAGCAGCCTGAGACAGGGGACAGTTCAGAGTCACCTGATCCAGCCCCGACTATAAGCTTAACCAAAGAGTTAAGTTTTCAGCTTAATCTTAAAAGTAGAGAGTGTCTGTCACCTGAATCCAAACTGGGAGCTGGAGAGGAGCCTGAAAGCTGAAGACAGTGTCTCCCATTCTACTTTTAGAAACTCTAGGAACCACAAATCTGAAAGCAGAAGTGCTCTACTGGGATAATATGACATTATAAGGTCTTTAAGATATGATGGGGCCTAATCATTGAGGACGTAAATAATGAGAGATTCACATGAGCTTACTTTATCTGGAAAAGTTATTTTAATTGACTTCTACTGTATTCCAGCACGAATACACTTACATTCACAGTAATGAAACATTTCCATGCTTACCTGCTCTACTCTTTTATTTACACGAAGGGATAGCGTCACATTAGATTAACTGACTGAACGCTGTCAATGACAAATATGGTTAGCACTCACCGCTGCCAACTCCATCTTTGAGCCGGATGCTGAGCCGGACGAGTCCAGTTTCTCCCCCGTTTTGAAGCCGGTTAGGTTCAGCCACAGTTGATTAATTAAAACTGGGGGAAATCAGATGGGAGCCATGAGTCAGATTTCAAAACATTAACTTACAGTTGCCGGGTAGCGGTAAGCTAGGTTAGCCGGCTAGCAAGCTGTCACGGTGGGATAAGGTGAAGTTAGAATGACATCCGCCGGCACTCACAAGCCAACCGTTCCTAAGCCATATAACTACCTTAAAGCGATGAGCTCTCACAGGCTGATTTGTTTCAGAAATTCAGTAAAACTCACTCAAACACATCACGCGACTCGTTAGCCAGCTAACGTAGCATGCTAGCTCCTCTTACCTGATGTTGAAGTATGTCAGGGATCGATGCAGGTGACTGTCACCGCTGTTAGCTTAAGAAAGTCCATGTTTTACATTTACTGCGACAATCTAAGAACATGTCCTCACAGCCCACAGTTACCTTTAACACTTCAGCTGCCGGGTGGACGGAACTTTCTGGCAAGGCTAGTTAGACAGCATCCGCGTTAGCCGGTTAACGTCATGAGTTACTCGAAATAAAACATGAGCGCTCCCACAGATAAACCCGGAGTGTCTTCAGAGAGTTAAGAGATCTGAATTTCTTACTAAATTCGCGGTCATGTACGGCGGATCGTCACCTGTACCTGCTGTGGCTGTTAGTGAGCGGATGGTAAAGTTCACCTCTAGGGCAAAACACACACACACAGGAATACAAAACCAGCGCACTGGTTTCTGTGGTCAAACTGGTAGTGAAGCCAGTGTGGCAAATCTACATATTTTTTTTACTTATTGGGCTCCTTTGCTTTACTTTTTTCTTCCTTAACTGAGCACATTTCCTTCAGTAATTTTTTTTTTACCTTATTCATATGTTTTTGCCATATTCTGTTTCTTTGAGCTATATTTGATTTACGATGTTTCGATATAGATGGTGTTTACCCATTTGGCTGCTGTAACACAGGAATTTCCCGACTTTTACGCATAAATAATTAGAATAACTCCTGCTAATTTTTATTTTTAAGAGCAGAAACCAGGACACGCGTGTACGCAGTGTAAGTCCCTGCATTTCTGACAATGGCCTCAAGATAGCGCTGTTGTCCCACAGAATATGAACCTCGTAACTTCAAGGTTTACTGGATGTGTTCTTCAGTCAGGTTCACATTAGTCACCACTTTGGGTTCCTTTTTGTTTTGTTTTTGTAGAGTGAAGACTAGTTTTAAGAAGTTGATCAAATTTAACATTAAAGCACAAAACTTTGTGAAAGTATTTGATTCACAGTCATGTAAACAACTGTACTGAATTAATTTGTGCCTCGAAGCCTGCTTATGCCAGTTGTGTTGACATATCTGACCAAAATGGTAGACTAGAACCTAAAACCTTTACTTTATACAGATGGTTTTTTTTAGGCGTTAGGTGAAAGAGAGAGTGGAGGCAGGGTGGAGATGACTGCCAGGGGTGATTTATGAGAGAAGGATAGCAGCATGAGTGCAAAGGACGATTTGGTAGTGCGTAGATGGTAGTGAGACCTGCTATGATGTGTGGTTTTGAGACGGTGGCACTGACAAAAAGAAAGTGGAGCTGGAAGGGGGGAAAGTTAAAGGTGCTATAAGATTTTCATAGGGAGTGACCAGGATGGATTGGAAATATCAGAGGGACAGCTCAGGTTGAGCAGTTTGGATACAAAGTTAGAGAGGCAAGGCTGAGATGGTTTGGACATGTGCAGAGGAAGGATAGTGGATATATTGGACAAAGGATGGTGAATATGGAGCTGCCAGGCAGCAGGAAGCCCACAGAGAAGATTCATGGATGTAGTGAAGGAGGACATGCACAGGGTTGGTATGACAGGATGCTAAAGATAGGGTGAGATGGAGGAAGATGATTCGCTGTGGCGACTCCTAAAGGGAGCAGAAGAAAGAGGATGATTTTACTAATTATTTTAGACAGTTTTTGTTCCCCTGAAGTCTCATTTCCACAAGTACCCACTTGAGTTAACTATGATAAGCTCAGAAGGCATCAATCATTAATGTGATAAAAGACTTCAGGACATTTTATTTCAGCTATCATTCCTTGGACATGTTTGAAGCAACCACACAAAAAGTGTCTGCACTCTGAGCTCTGGCCTAGAATCACTTTTAAAACCATGACTCAAAGTCACTGTTTAATTAACTTGTATCCTCAGTCAGAATCACTGTTTTTAATATTTGTTATATTCCAAAAAAGAAAAAGAAAAACAAAGAAACAAAGAAAACCTGGACATAAAGATCAGGAAATTACATGATTTTTAAAACCAATGTCAGGAGGCCACCACAGTGAAATGTTAACAGGACTTCACGGCCCTTAAAAGGGTGGTTCGTTCAGCTGAATTTACATTATTGCACAATATAAATTATATTATTCTGTTCTGTATAGTGTGAATTACTTATTTTTTTCTTCTTTATATACTTATGACTTATCGGCTGCAGGTACAAAAATATATTTCACTGTGCATTGTACTGTGTATAACTGTGCATGTGACAAATAAACCTTATCTCATCCATCTTATCTAGTTGTTGATATCGCCAAAATAAACAAATTTTCATCCCCTTTTCTGCTTAGGTTTTCCATGTGCTACCCATTTACCTTTGGATACTCAAGTTATGAAACCTGAGTATCCAACTCAAGTCTCAGAACAAGTGATTATAGAAAGGCAGTCCAACAACAGACTTTGAATAAAAGTAAACCCTTTTTTAAAGCCTCCAACTTATCAAAGTTAATTCTCTCACAAGAGATGAGATTCAGATGCATTTATTGTCCATTTATTTCATTTAAGGCATTTTATAAAATGTAGAACAGCCTTACAATGTTGGCATCAGTGGCAGGTATGTACCTTAAATAGGCAGAATTCACCAGGTAGAAACCAATAGAAACCCTTTCAGCAGCGGAAAGCATAGCAGAAAACAGTCCACAGATCCAATACATGATCACCCACCACCAATAATTAAAGTGTGACGCCAGTGATTGGAGTCTACATCACCGATATTACTGCATTCCACTTTGAGTTGGCATTGTGCAATCTGGCTGAGGTATTAACACAGTGAGGGAAAGGGCTTACAATACAGATTTTATACTGACACCAGCAAATGTGAAGCACAAAAACTCCCAGAACAACCACACGTGTGTCCAAGACAAGCATGAAGTGACCAGTGGTTTTCCCATTTAAAGAAACAGCACCTCAACCTCCAGCACAGATAAAATGGAAACTGCAGTGTCTGTTACAGTGATACATGACATACCCATTAAGTAGAAAAAAATATACTAAGAAAGTTATATGTAAAGCTTTCATAGAAAACATTTGCTGAGATGAATAAGATTTGGCCAAATAGAAATGCATTACATTTAAAGCAGGACGCGGAATACAAGGTTAAATCTATATGCATTATTTCTGTCGTCATAACTCCCTCTTGGCTGCTTCTCCTGATTTTCACTCAGCTGCAGACTGAGTGGTTTCAGCCGGCAGTTCCGCATCCTCATCGCTGTCCCCGATACGATTCATGGGACGTCGCAGGTTGGAAGGCAAGTCTCCACGTCTAAAGAAACAAAACATACTTTAACACTCAAGAGCTGCACACAAGTAAAAAAAAAAAAAGATGGGAACAAATGAAGAATTTAATATCACAAATGAATGTAATCATAGGCAGGAACTTTATACAGCACATCTGCATTTTGGGCAGGATGATGTATGCATCCTCCACTTTGACCTTGAGTCCCGGGATTGGCTCAAGCTTCAAAAACTCTGAATCCTACACTTCCCATAATGCAACATGACCATCTATAGATTCATGACTTCATCAGTAACGGCTGACATCCTCTCTTAAGACCGAATACATCATCATCATCATCAACAATCCATGAATCTGTTTCAGTCTGAACTGTGATCATCACTTTGGAACGGGAAACGTCAGATACGACTACCTGAGCTTGTTCTTCAGAGTGCTGACTTCACGGTTCATAGCGTCTGCTGACTCAGTTGCATCATCCAGCTCCCTCTGCAGCTTCCTGCGGTAGGCGTTGGCTCTTGTCAACTCCTCCTCTGACTCCTCTAGCTGACGCTTCAGCTGACGCATTCGGTTATTTGCCTTCTCAGCCTGTGGATGAGTCAGTGTGGGAACAAGCAGATCAGCAAGGAATGATGTCAGGATCAGACATCAGGATGTCTCTCTTGTCCTTAAAATAATTTGGAATTTGAAAGTAAGACATGATTAGTGACTGGTTAACCTGATCTTTGTACTGATCGGTGTTGCGCCTCTCGTCTTCGATCTGTAGCAGCACCTCTTTCAGCTTCTTCTCTGTTCGTTTGGCCACCCTGGTGGCCTGCTGACGCTCCCTAAAATAAGCAAAGATACGTTGCAGCAAGAAAGCCACTATAGTGCAATACCAAAAAAAAACCCCAAAAAGCCTCTGTTTCACTGCCCCTCACTTTGACTCTGTGTCAAGCTGTTCTTCCAGCTGAGCAATCTTGGCTTCCAGGCTGGTGATGGTGAACTTATATTTGGACTTGATGGATCCTTCAAGCTCCTGCAGCTTCTGTTTCAGCTCCTTGTTCTGGCGGTCCAGCTGTGAGCGAGTGCCCTCCAGCTGCTGGGAGTTGCTGCGCTCTGTACTCAGCTCTGAGGTCAGTTGATCAGTCTATTGTCAGGCACACACAGAAGAGAGAGAGGAAAAAGATGACCTTACATCAAAAGCATGCATGCGCCAAATCCTGTCAACATTCCAGTGCCTTCATATGTTGCAGACACACTTTCCAATTTATCACCACTTTCTTTTCCAGTAACTACTATAATGAAGACTCAGTTTAAACACTTTACGGATGAATAAACTAAACAACCGCTTTTTAGATTAGATTCGATTCAACTTTATTGTCATTGGACACAGTAACAAGTACTCGGTATAATGATGTGAAAATCTGATATTGTGGCAGATCTATATGAAAGGAACCCCTTTCATTTTTATTATTTTTTAAATAATAAAACTAAGTATTTGTTCTACTTATAATAGCTATAATCATAAATGTGTGCTCTTACCTGCTGTGTGGCTCTCCTCACGCGATCATTGACCATCTCAGTGTTGAGGTGTTCCTCCTCGAGTTCCCCTTCCAGCTCTGTGATACGAGCCTCCAGCCTTCGCTTCTCATCCGTCAGCTGAGAACTGCAAACAAATGAGGACGAGAGAAGGTGACAGTTAATGTGACTGTGTCCTGAGAAACCTGTAGCCGCTGCATAATACTTGCAAAGTTGTTAATGAAATCTGAATATCCATATTCATTTATCATTTGTGATTTCACACATGTAAATATTTCATTCATACTTCTTGGTGTTGCTGCTACTAAGCTCATCCTGGAGCTCATCCCTCTCAGTCTGAGCCTGTCTCTTGAGTTTCTCGGCATTGGCCAGTTCCTGGAGGAAGCATTGGGAACAACTTTTTTTAAGATTTCAACAGATTAATACGACAGAGTTACATGTAAACAGTAGGGTTAAGAACATGCATGATTGCAAGAAACGTATGTTTCAGAGTCTTCATTTGCACTGAATGAAGACCTCCTCTGCAGTGACAGGTTAGTTTTTAATGCATCAGTTCTTTTAATCAAGAAAACATTTTTCATCCCTCAGGGAAATAAGTTGAAGCATGAACCATATTATATATAATATTATATATATATATATATATATATATATATATATATATATATATATATATATAAAAACCGAGTCCCCCCCCTTTTTTTTTTTTTTTAACTGATATGCTCAAAGAATAAACTGAGAAAATTACACTTTGTTGTTGGGTTTGTTTTTGTTTGGTTTTTTTGCATAATTGGGTAATCTGTGTCATACCTCTTGGGAGTGCAGCATGGATGCCTCCAAGGTCTTGAGCTTCTTCTCAGTCTCTCTGGCTTCGTTGACAGCTTCATCTCTGGACAAACGAAGCTCATCCAGCTCTCTCATTAGATCTTTGACTTGGGCCTGAAGTGTGGACATGAAATAATGAGTGTAAATTCTGCACTGACAAAACTGATCAAATAGGCGGTATGCTCCTACATACGCCTGAAGAGTTGTGTGTGGAAACTAAGTGAACATTTAAATATATGCTGACAGCTGAGGTTACTAATATGTAAACATCAGAAAATATTAATGATGTGGTTTTCTGATATCTTTAAGTGTATAATAGTCCATCATATAATTCTAAAGTGTTAAGTCTGTATTACATTCATATTAATTTCCTAATTAAGTGATTCTTTTATGCAAAAATTCAGAATCCCCTTGCTTGTGTTTATGGATGCAGGCCTGTGTATTTTACCTGGAGTTTTTTCAGCTGTTTGAGGGCGTCATCACGTCCCTTGTTGGCAGCATCGATCTGGGCTTCGAGGGTGGTCAAATCCTGCTCCAGTTTCTTCTTAGATGAGAGGGCCTGAGTACGCTGCCTGCGTTCATCTTCTAGCTCAAGCTCCATCTCATGAACCTGCATGGTTTAAAAAAAAAAAAAAGGAAAAAAAAGATATTTGATAAATTATGGTTTAACCAAATATTTTCTTGCAAGTAATTGTATTAAAAAAAATACAATAAGTTTAAATTTTCTCTGATACCTGTTTAACAAGCTGCTTCCTCCTCTCTTCTCCCTGCTCGTCTCTAGCCTGCAGGTCTCGGTCAAACTGGGCCTTCATAGCCTGCAAGTTGACCTCCAGTCGTAGTTTGGCATCTTCTGTGAGCTGAAGCTCATCCTCAAGCTCCTCCAGCTGGATTTTCATCTCCTCCAGCTGCTGCTCCATGGAACGCTTGGATTTCTCCAGCTCATGAACCTGTAGACGAGGAGTTTGCATTGATACACATTCACGATTTTGTGTTACCAAAGAATAAGTGCGACACTTTGCTCAAAATCTGACTTCTGCTGAGAGTAGTATGGTAGCCTTTTTTCGTTTCCAGGGTGACATTTTTAGCAAAACCTTTTAAAGTGACCAAAGGACAACAGCGTTTGGCCTCACGTTCTTTCCGACATCATCTTTGGAGGAAACCAAGTTTTCCATTTCAGCTTTGAGCTGTTTGTTGGCCCGGTCCAACTCATCCTTCAGGGTCGTTATGGCCTCCAGCTCACGAGCCAGATTCAGTGCTCGCGTCTCCTTCTCTCTGGCTTCAGCTTCAGCCTTGTCACGTTCCTCAGCATAACGAGTAGAAATATTTTTTTCCTCTGCCAGCATCTAATAGAAGGAGAACAGCAGAGCTTTTTTAAATTCTGTGTTACATGCATGATTATTTCTTGTATTGATGTTTTAGAGAAAATCTGACTTTGTAGGATAAATTGTTTAATTTGTGAAGCAAGAGATCTACTTTTTTTAAATCCTCAACTTCTCAAGAGGCTAAGAACTCATTCTACAACCTGAAAAGAAATTTAAAAAAAAAAAACAATTATGTGGCAAGGGTACATGACTTTTTGTTAAAGTCTGCATTCCTTACTAGCAGTCTTTGTATTGTTATCTGTACAGTATGTTTAATCTGTTGCCTTTTTTTGTATCGTTTTGTCTCCAACTTTCTCTGCTGCTGGGTTGAGCAACCAATCCTTTGTATACAAGCTCAAACCAACCTTAATGTTTAGATTTAAAACAAAAAAAAAAGTTAATATACATATAATCATATTTTACCAGAACAGCAAGAAACATCTCGTGGCCCTTTGTTTTGGGCACAAAATAAGCTGTTGACATGATACCTGATCAAATTTCTTCTGCTTCTTCTCCAAGTTGGACACAATCTGCCTCAGGTGGTCCTGGTCCACCACGAGGTCGTCCAGCTCCTGCTGTAAACGAGTTTTTGTCTTATCCAGTTTGTCGTACGCTGCCATCTTTTCCTCCAGCTGCAGTGTCTTGCTCTCCAACTCCCGCTGGATTTTCTTGCGGCCCTCCTCGGCTGCCTCCAGTGATGAGGCCTCATGTTCCAGCTTTTTCTTCATCTCTGCTAACTGATAAAGAAAACAAAAAAACAAAACAGCTTTATTATTAGGAGCAGATGGACGAGAAGAAAATGTGGTATGAGCTTGACTGCTGGTGACTGAAGAGACAAAGATCTGCAAGAGAGGAAGATCCCCTTCTAGTTCAAAGTTAAGGGTTTACCAAAGTTTAATTAAATGTATCCGGCTGAATGTGTAAGCCATGACATAAATGACTAAATTACAACAAAAAGACTAACACGCATGTAAAAACAAGTGAAATGTGAAACAAATAAGGTTTTTGCTTTCAATATGCCAATGTGGACCAACCTGGGTCTGCAGAGTGGAAACCTGCTTCTCCGTGTTCTTCTTGCTCTCCTCCTCTTCCTCCAGCGCCTCCCGCAGGTTGTTCTGATCGTCCTCCAGCTGCTTCAGGCGTGAGGTCAGGGAGAGCTTCTGACGAGTCTCCTCTTGAAGCAACCCCTGTTGGGCGAAGAAAATATCTTCTGATATTTTGTGATTAAAATTGTATTTTTTAATATTTGCTCATCTCTCTCCCCTCCCCTCACTCATTTATTGTTTTGCATATTTGTTTACATTTTGGTAAAATGCACCATGGAAAGACAAGAAATTTGCTCAGTTTCCAGTTCTAACAGTGATGTAAATCCCTAAATTATTTTTAACAACTTGATTTTACAAAAAGCCTTTTTTCTGTCCTTGAATATTTAGAGCCACATTTGTGTTTCCCGTCTGTGTATTCAGATTTGAGACAGATGCAAATTCAGTAATGTAACATTAACCTGTGGTTAAGCTGCATGGCATGTAAATTAGACTACAAAATGAACCACTTTTAATAGAAGTAATAATAAACAGTCTTCGCACCTGTGTATCCTGCAGCTGAGACTCTATAGAAGAAAGGTCCTTGCTGGATTTGATGTTCTTGCCCTCTGCTTGACTCAAGAGGCTGTTTACGTTGTCCAACTCCGACTAGACATGAAAGAAAGGAGGAGGAGAATCAGTTGAAGCTTCAGTCCACCCATTCATCCATTTGCAAGCTGCTTCATTCCTCCCATAAACATCCTTGTTCTCTGTATAAGCAAAATAAACCACCCCTCTGAGATGACTCTGCTTACCTGCATCTTGGTTATCTTGTCAGCGAGGGCCTGCCGCTGGCGCTCACTTTCTCCATGTTTGACCTGCAGTTCTTGAACCTGGGCTTCGGCCTTCTTGCGACGGTGTTCTGAGTCCCCTTTGCCTTGTGTCAGAGTCTGCAGCTCGATCTGCAGCTCATTCAGTTCGCTCTCCAGGGCGTGTTTGGCTTTCTCCACTGATGCTTTGTTCTGGAGGAGCAACAAACAGAGGGTTCTGGTGTTCTTTTTGTTTTTGTTTTTTAAATTGACTGTTTTTTTAATTTATTTGATCTTTGTGAACACACTTCTCTTATGACCGAAGTTTTTAAATTACCTTTTTGGCCTGTTCCAGTTGTTCATTAAGTTCTTCAAATGCCTGATTGTGTTTTTGCCTCATCTCGGCCATCTGCTGCTCATGAACCTTGGCCTCTTCCTCAAGTGTCTTCTTCAGCTGGGCAACCTCACTTTCACGCTTGCTCCTGGATGGACAGGAGAAGGAAATAAATGAGACACAATAACTAATGTGGGGCTTTCCCTCTTAGCCTCGAGTCTCCTAATATACTGTATGTGTTTGTTTAAGCGAAAGGGAACATCTGAAGAACATCAGAGGTGGGAAGTAACAATGTACAATTACAGGGTTTGGACAATGAAACTGAAACACCTGGTTTTAGACCACATTAATTTATTAGTATGGTGTAGGGCCTCCTATTGCAGCCA
>JAMQGT020009274.1:0-12669 GCA_024447675.2 Pterophyllum scalare | reverse complement strand
AGGCTGTCCTGTACTTCGTTCAGTTACGTATGCTCCTCGATCTCCTCCAGACGCCGGGATTTGGTTTCTGGCAGGCAGCCATATGTGAAGGCAAAACCCAGCAGGGCCATGCTGGAGTAGAGGAAGAAAGCTCCTGAGAAGACAAAGCGAAAGAACACGCTGTCACCGTGGATGGCCACCCACAAAGATGAGAAACACAATAGCACAACTTTAGACTTCTTATAAAATGATGTGCTTGTTCTCATTCACGGCCAGAATAAGAAACACCAATGGTGACAACAGATCCTACGGGCAGCTAATATTAGATGATGACTGCCCACGCACTTCTAAGCACGTGTGTGTTTGTGTATGTGGTTAAAAATGAAAATGTTTTGCCACATTGAGATCTTGCTTTCAGACTGTTGGTCACCATATGATAAATGTGGAGTCTTGGTAAAATGCCCCTGTCAGTGCACAGCAGGGTTAACAGGAAGTAAATAACTGTGTTACAAATGGAAAATAAGCATTTGTCCAAAAAGAGTGACACGGGTTTAATGAGATTTTGTCACAGTTGTGGTCTGTAGTTGATTCTTGTCAGAGCACAATGAAACATTTATGTTACAGCCAAGTGTGCTTTAAGCCAATTTAACCATTTTATGTTTTCCCAGCTTTGACATTATTTGCCTCACTGTTGGTGATTCCTATCAAGAATATGAATTAGTAAAGGAGTCAAAATTGATAATTAACCCAGTGGATCTCAGGATGCCTCCACAATCACCCCCAACTGATTGATTTCAAACTCTGGAAAAGGTCAGCTCCTTCCTGTCTGAGGGGAAGCCTACTGTTGTGCCGCACTGACTGAGGAGGTATGTAAGACGGGTATCAGTTCTGTCCTTACTGATGAAAACAGTTGTTACAGAAGATCTACCGCCTGTGTTTCGATGGACAGAGCCGAATAAACAATAAAATCTCAAGCAATTGATTTGCTTACAATTTCCCACACAGAAACTGACCATAGTAGGTGATGTACTGAGCCAAGTGGAGGAAGGTAAGTGACACCAGAATGTTGAAGGTCCAGTTGACTCCTGCAGCGCAGGCGTTCCCTGTGCTCCTTGCCCACAGAGGATAGATCTCAGAGTTGATGGTCCATGGCATCGGACCCATACCTGGGATAAAGAAGTGAGAATGAGCTATGGGACCACTTGATCAGGAGATGGAGATTTCTACATCTTCAACAGGGAGACATTTTATAATTTTCAGACATTTACAAACAGTAACTGAAGCGTATTACAGTGTGAAACATCTCTATGAAAATGCAGCATATACAGACAAGGAATCAGATATTTGGTATTGGAAGCTTCTGATTCTATTTGTAGGTTGAGTCGTATTGACCAACCAAATTTATGCAGGCTTTGGCTGCATGCAGGTAAACAGTCCATGTGGAAAACAAAATAAAATAATGCATGCCAAAATGCAGCTTTGTAACTACTGGCTGTTGTCTGACTATGAGATTATGATTTATCTTTTTATTTGCTTTCTTAAATCAATCTGCATTCCTAGTTGGACTGTAAACAATGAACAGTACACAGACTCGGGATTTAGACAGCAGCTGATGGACTGTTAGGATTATAATGGATCCTGTTAACTCTGGTGAGCACTCAGGCAAACACATCTGCAGCCACAGGTCCAACACAGAGAGGCTCAGCTTTGGCAGAATTTATATGTTCATTTGACTTTTTTCCTATTTTTTTCTTTTTATTGCTCGTGGTTTGTTTTCCCCCAAAAGCAGCCCCATTGTGGATCTCAGGAAGAATAAAACTAAGGTTCAGTCTCTTGCCTGGAGCAAACGCAGCTAAGTAGAGCACCAGACCCAGTAAAACCAGCCAGGAGAAAGAGGTGGGACAGTAGTTGTAGGCCCAGTAGGTTTGATCTCTCATCAGAGTGGAGTTCGAACATCTGTAAGAGGCGGGCATATCTGTTAGTCTTTGTAAGGCCCTCTTGCAACTGGGTGACAGTTAAAGGAGAAATTTTTTATTTCACTGCATCCTAATTCACTTCCACACATTCACTTTGCATCCTGTGACTCACCTGCCCCATGCTGCGTGCTCGGTGGAGGCCTTATTGACTGGCACACAGGAGGAGGTAAGGAGCGCCGAGCCATTCTCACGGTAACAGAAGCCACATCCAGGATCCAGCATGCACGGCTCGCACACTCTGCACACCAAACAGAAGACACAACACGCATTACCTCTAATTTCTCTGAAGACAATCAATCAAACTGCAGCTTGTAATCACATTCCTTTACTTCTCAATATTGTTTTTTTCTGGCTTTGCTCTGTAGGATGCTGATAGCCTGTTGAGGATGTAAGCCAGAAAATAAAATTATCTACCGTCTGCTACTGGACAACATGCAGCTATAATAAAAAAAAAAGCTTCACAGAGACTTAATTTTATATAATTTATTTTCAAATTCCCAGAAAAATGGTTTATACTTTAGTAACATAGTTTAACTCTATATTTTTATTATTGGATTCAGTTCAAAGAGCCCCAAATTTATCTTATTCTGGGCTTTTATGCAACTTCTCATTTCATCCATTGTCTTAAGCAGTTTTAGCTCCCTTCTCCCTACCTCTCAGCCAGCTTTTTTCTGATTGGTTGCCCCTCACAACCGAAGATTTTTATAGCAAGTGGGTGGGGCTTCTGTGCTCACTGCCAGGGCTATGTGCCTAAAAAGTCCGCCATAAAAGATATGTAATGGCTTTGATATCACACAGGGCCAAGGGTGGGAAAAACCTGTCTTAAACCAAGGCTTTAGATCAGTCTGAAGTCTGAGCTCACAGGGATTACTCGCACATACTACACTGACCTCATTATTTGAGACCTTTCCCATGTTCGGCATTGAAACTGTTGTATAATGCAGCGAGACAGTGCTTCCTCAATGCAGAGAGAACTTTTTAGGAGACTCAGATACAAATTTTACCAAACGTCTTTTTCAAGTTCTATAGTTTTCTCTCATTTGTTATTCAATCAGATCGGCCACATTCTAATCTTTTGTCTACAGTTCAATTTTCTTTTGATGGGAAAGGTCATCTAAAAATCCCTATCAGTAAATGTATCTTTCAATAATGGCTCCCCTTTAACCTTAGATAATGCGTTCTATCAGGAGACACTTTAGTCTTTAGTGTTTGACTTTAGTGTTTTTTCCACTGTGACACATCAAGCTGACATGGAGTGAACCTTCACCTCTGGAATTAGTGGACAACCGACTCTACCACCTGACGGCCAACTCAAGTTACTCTTGATTTTGATGAGAGCTTGGAATTTCATGTTTGCGCTCCACCTTAAGCACACATCTTTAAATGGGACATCCCATCATCAATACACAAGGGAGGCCACTGATGGTCTGTTGATGCTGCTGCGGTCAGCGAAGGGTTGCGTGTGGGTTCATATGAAGCAAAGTAAATTCAGTGAAGCCATTCTATTGTGGTAAAAGCACTCATCTCTCCCAATTATCCCTGCGTGTGTGTGGTGGTGTGGGCTATAGTGTGCGGTCAGTGGACAGCGAGTGCATTAGACTGTCTGACGTTGTGATGAAAGACTGGCTTCATCTCGTGTCTGTGCAAGTGAGAGCAAAATGCAACATCTGATCACTGATTCATTCAAAATCAAGCTCAGGCTCTGTGTGTGCATCTGCTGGGGACAGTCAAGTGAAATGGGAGTGACAGATGTTGGGTAATGAAATGATTATTATTACATGTTTTAATTATGTAAAATATTTGATGACAAGTTACAAGTGCCTTCCAACTCATATGCTGGCCCTGATTTTGACCTCTAAGCAAAAGTGTAGCTCTGTGTGTGTGAAAAACTGCAAGAACTTCACCACCAAAAACCTTTTAGGAGAGTTTTATTCTCTCTCCACCACTTAGTGTCCTCTGCTGCACCCTGAATTGATACTCTGAAATTGCTCAATTCTAAGTGCTTTTACTAAGAACAGAAGTGCTCCAAGGTCAGTGGTAGTTTTCTCATGCCAGCACCCATTTTTTGGCTTCTTATTTACCATTTTATGCCATGCTATACTACCAAACAAATTTACCACTTTGTGTTTTCATGTACACATTGTCACAAAAAGGAAATCCTCAGAAGATACCTGAATGTAATCTATCTGTATTATCCCTTATATCTGTTAGATGATCAGTGGGAGTAATTCAGAGGGACTCAGAGGTCTAAAGTCACACCTACTACTACTTACTATAGTAGTAACACCACAAAAGTGTCAGATTTTTTCTTGCAAGTCACAACTACACAAAATCCAGTTAGAAGAACATGTGACAGATGATTTACATTTAGTTGAGATCAAAATAAAAGCCAAATTTGAAGATTGGTGTGACCCAGTGCTTAAGCAGTCATGTCTCAATGTGGTAATGATGACTGAGCAGCTATGGGATGGAACGTCACCATGTTGTTGTGGTTCAGAGGCTCTCTGGGTCAACGGATGATCTGAGAATGAGCCAAATGTCACAGCAGATGAATGTTCCCCTGCAAAATTTAGTGAAAGGACAAGTCATTTAATGCTAAGAGAAAACTGTCACAAGCTGAACAGGAAATGAATCAACATAGGGTTCGAGGAGTTCAAGTATCTTGGGTTCTTTTACATGAATGAAGCTAGAAGGAAGCAGTCACAGGGATGCTGTACTGGTCTGTTGTGGTGAAGAGAAAGCTGAGCATGAAAGCGAGTAGAGCCACTGCTTCTCCACATTAAAAGGAGGCAGTCAGATAGTTCGGGTATCTGACTAGGATGGCTCCCATCTTGGACACCAGCTAGGTGAAGTGCTTTAGACATGTTTAACTGGGAGGAGAGATCATGTCTGCTGGCTTGAGAATACATCTCGCAAGCCACCTCCTCTATCAGGACTTGAGGAGTTGGCCAGGGACAGGGAGATCTGGGCATCTCTGCTTAGACTGCTCCCGTGATCGGAAATTGATGAATGGATGGGTTGATGGATGAAGGAAAAACTAACAGATCCCGAGAGCCTCTGTGATCCAGGCCCTTCTGTGTGCTCAGATTTTAAGGGTTCTGAAAAATTTCTCAGGGGCCTAAATCATCAACATGATATCTCCAAATAAAACCTGCAAACACCAACGTTTTATTTCATTGGTCGAAAATCTTCCCTATATGGACAAAAGAATTGGCCTGCATGTCTTAATCTTTTAATTCAGGTGTTTTTAGTCCCATTTCATAGGTGTATAAAATCAAACACCTAGCCATGCAGTCTGCCTTTACAACCATTTGTGAAAGAATGGGTCATTCTAAAGAGCTCAGTGAATCCAAGTGTGGTATTGTATCACGATGCCACTGTAACAACAAGCCAGTTTGGGAATTTTCTTCCTCCCTAGATATTTCATGATCAGCTGTAAGTGGTATCATTGCAGAGTGGATCCGTGTAGGAACCACACCAACTCAGCCATGAAGCAGCAGACCACGTAAAGTTGCAGAGCGGGTCATGACGCGCTGAGGCGAGCAGTGCGTAAAAGTCGCCAACACTCTGCTGACTCAGTGACTGCAGAGTTCCAAATCTCTTCTGGCATTAACATCAGCAAAAAACTGTGCACCGGGAGATCCACAGCATGGGTTTCCACGGCCAATTTTTTGCCCACATTTGTTGCTTTTGTTTTAAAAAAAACCCCACCCATCATTATATATCATCATTATCATTTTTTCATATGCAATAACACCATTTACCACCATTTTCTTGATTGCACGGTTTTGTGTAAGGGCTATGGACAATTACACAATAGATTACTGTTTAGACTTGTTCCCTATGGGACTAGTTTTGATGAGAAATTCTGTCCACCGCTGTATAAAATTCTCTGGGAAAATGATTTTTATTGTTCTACCAAAAGAAAATATTGCATCTTCTTCTGTGAGCTAAAATGATGAACGGTGGAACAACCACAATAAATGTGGAAAAGAAAAAAATTATTTCTTGTTGGAGAAGGACATTGCATACAGCAAAACACAGTCCCAAACCTCTGTGGGTGTGTAGATAATGTACTCACTGGTACTTGGAACAGGTAGAGTTGGCCATGGCGGGGTCTAATGGGTGGTAAGTGACAGGAGGACTGTGCTCTGCAGACATTAGGAAACCGATGGCCAACAGACTCAAACTCAAACATGTGCCTGTCAAAAAAAAAATTCTAAGTAAATAACACATGTATTAATGTATTTCCCTTATACCTGTTAGATGATCAGTGGGCGTAAATCACACAAAAATTACTATTAATATCCTTTCTTGGTGTGGGCAGTTCAAGTTTCCTCCTTGTAGCTTACCTATTATACTGCCTAAGGTGAGCTTCCTACGCCCCACTTTCTCCACCAACCACACTCCCAGCAGAGTAAACAGGAAGTTGGTGAGGGTGGTGAGTCCGGCCAGCCAGATTGCCAACCTGTCATCCCGCACTCCTGACATCTGCAGGATGGTGGCGCTGTAGTACCTATGTGACATAAGAGACAGAAGCAAACAGCAAAGTTAGACAATAATTACTTTGCTACAGCTTGGTTTTAATGAAGAGTAAAAATGAAGTGTAAAAATATGACAGGAATTTCCATGTAACTAGGAAAAGATTAGTTGCCCTGCGATTGCATCGATTCTTTTGCTTTGCACCAACCAACTGGTCACAATCGCAAGGTGACAAGTTCACTCCCTGGTGGGAGTGAACCTGTCTCATAACAGTCGTGGTCTAACTGGGAAAAGGTAAATGGGCTGGTACTTATAAAGCACCTCTCTACTCAAGTTGAGGACTCAAAGCACTTTATATTCTCACTCACCCAATCAGATACACACTCATACGGGGTTTTTGTCTGTGCCAAAGCACGTTTTCTAACACTCACACTAGGATGGGTGCATCGGGGCAATTTGGGATTCAGTATGTTACTCAAGGATACTTCGACGTGTGGACGTGAGGAGCTGGGAGATCGATCCACTGACCTTTCACCCGGTAGATGATCCGCTCTATGTACTCCCTTAGCCACAGCCGTTTCGGTGGTAGAGCAGACTGACTCACTTTCAGACTGGCAAAGGTCTGCAAATAACTGCCACAAATGCAGACAAATTGCCAACACATTGCAATCAATCTTACTCTGCACCAATGACTGCAATTTGTCTGTGACATGTTTCTTTGTAGTAGACTCAGCTGGTTGTCAACTGGTTGTTTACTGGTTATATTCATATATAAAGGCAATGTTGCCAAGTGCCTGTGTCAATTTGCAGTTAAATCACTGCCCTGCAGCAACTATGTCACTATTTATATTTCTACATTTATGTTTATGAGGTTCTGGCTGGACTCTGAATGCAAGTAGTTAATGTGAATTTCTGTTTAATGTGAATGTCTGTGTATGCAGACAGCAACACATTTGCAATTTTTGCTCATTCATCACAGTTAACCACAAACAGATTGCATGTACTTGCCAACTTGACTTCATCCAACAGAAACTGATAAAAGACTGATAGCAGGCTGACTCCATCTTATTGCTATTTTATTGCATCATCTTGAAGTTTTGAAGATGGCAACTGATGGCGAGTGGTTGCAGACCTGGTCTGTTTCTTTGAGGCAACCCTTTCAAAGGTAGCAAGATCACAATTTCATTGGACACAGTTGCAATAATTGGTGGTACCATGGTCTCCAACCACTGCTTTCCCTATTGAGACTATAGCATTAACAGTCTACTCACCAAAGTCAGCTCTGAAATGGTGGAATACAGCAATTAAGTGTTAACTTGGCAAGAAACAAGAGCAGCACATGTCAAGAATTTAAACGTTTAGCCAGTTTATGCTATTTAAAAGTTTGGAAAATACACATTTCACATTTCAAACTGCTTTCCAGAGGTGATTAAGTATATTTAGTAGTGAGCTTTAAAAGTGCTGGAGAGATTAGTTGTTGCATCTCTGGGTTATAACATTGTTGGAAACATTTTTGAATAATGTAAGTACACAGACTCAACATAACACAAGAATGGCATAGTTATTTCTATGTTTGGTTGTGCAAAAGTTGCATATTATATCTTCAAGTACTGCATAATTGTGTTTGCAGTCTCAGCACAATATTATGGAATTAAGTATAAATATGTAACAGAAACATATATAAAACCAGAAACCAGCCACAGCCTCTCGTCATAAGAGAAAGCCACTTATCCACCAACCTCAGCCTCTCCACTTGAGCACCAGTCACTCCACTAGAGACAGCTAGTGATCAGTTATAAATAGGCTGTCTTCATCTCTCATACAGTATAATTATACTTGCAACTCTGGCACCATGTTGCTCCACGTAGGCAGATTAACAGCAATCATCATCAACAAGGCTCTAAGCAGGCTGCGGTCAACAATACAGACACCTGCATAGAGTCCATTTCCCATTTCAACTTTGCTACTCTGTAACAAAGACAGATGGGAAATAAATAGACAAGTATGCAGAAGATGATCACACAAACGCACACACCTGCAGGGAGTCCGTATAAAGTATAGCCAATGAAATTCTGTGCTTACAAAGTCTAAAGACACACACTAGATAGGGACTTGGCAACCTTCAGAGAATGCAACACAAACACAAAGAAAGTAAGACTCATTAAGAATAAGCCAAACTAAATCTGCCTGTGTGTCTCTAAAGGCAACTCAGAATTAGCATTCTGCTTTTCATCTCTTCAAAAGCATCGTTATCGCTCTCTTGTTCTTGTCTTTCTCTTTCTTTCTCTCTCTCTCTCTTCCAAAACAAAGACATTCATTTGAGGGATTTGCATAATAACACTTTATTGTTTTTTTTTTGCCATGGTATCCACTCAGACAGAACGAGAACAGAAACGGAAATGGGATGGTGTGACACTCTGATTTAAAAGCATGACCTACAGACCTATAAGGTGCATGAGGTGATAAATGTTGTAGATGGAATTATTCTTCTTCTGCAGACTGAGAGATATGACAGTAAATGCATGTGCTGAATGGACACACATATGCACTACACACACACACGCTCGTGCGCACATACACGCGCACACACACACATGCACGTACGAATGAGCTGGTTTTGGAGCAGCAGCAACAAGAGTAAAAGCACTATTTCTGTTCTCAGCAGTACAGCCTGCTGTGCTCCATCTCCAGCCCTGCATCTTCCTGATTACAGCATGCATGCGCGTGTGTGTGCGCACCCACACACACACACACACACACACACACACACACACACACACACACACACACACACACACACAGTGCTCTGACTTAAAAACTACTGTGAATAACAGCCTCCAGAAATTATCATTTTTCTGACCACAGTGCCAAGAAGCGTGGCCTGTGTTAAATGTTAAAAGCTTCTCAGACTTTAAAAGCTCCAAACACGTGGCAAACATGGCTGCCTAATTTATGACAGATGTCGTTATCTATCATCTCTATGTAAAAAATCTCTATGTAAAAAATCCTCAATAAACAAATATAGTGACACACAGTAAATAAAGAACAAGTAATTTATATATTGATAAATCAACTGCATTTATTTTTGTGAGTGTCTACAGCAGTGGAGGCTCTATCATGGTTTTGGGCTGCATTTCAGCCAATGCTGTTGCAGATCTTGTATGAAGTACGAATGCAGAAAAGTGCCATCATCCACCACGTGATCCAAGCATCTAATTAGCAACAGCTTCATGTTTCAGCATGACAATGATCCCAAACACACCGCCAATGCAGTAAGAAGCATACGTGGACAGGAAAAAATACTCACTATCAGTGATAGATTGGCCTCCCCAGAACCCAGACCTCAACTTTATTGAAGCAGTGTGGGATCATGTTGACAGAGAACACAACAAAAGGCAGTCAACATCTAAAGAAGAGCTCTGAATGTCCTTCAAGAAGCCTGGAGAACTATTCCTGAAGACTGCTTAAAGAAATGACAAGAAAGCTGCCTCAGAGAGTTCAGGCTGTGTTGAAGAATAAAGGTGGTCACACCAAATATTGACTTTCAAGCTCATTAGAACTGTACAAACTCTGTTTATATGCTGTATTTCTATGAATGTTTTCACATGTTTCAATAAATTCCCATTATCCAGCCAAAATACAAAGAAATGAAGGGTGTCTTAAAACCTTTGCACAGTACTGTATTTATAGTCTATAGCATTAATTTCAGAATTTATCTCATAGTTATCTTAATTTCTTTATTTCACACCATTATTTACAAATGCATGGATAATTTAATCAGTATTTATTTAAGTATCCATCTAAGTTTGACTTGAATGGCTTTCCATAACAATAAAGGCATGACTGGATTACTCTTAGCTGAAGAAAAGAAGAACACCTTAACAAAACAAAGCACATTTTCTTTTTTGTTCTGTATATTTGCACACATAAGCAGACTGCTGTTTGTCAGTGTACAAAGAAATGAAGTAGCTTAGCATTCTCATGGACATTTCTCCCTGGATGACAATGTGGCACATACAACACACTGTGGTGCTGAATGTCGTGCTTATTTTTTATCATTTTTTTCCCACTATGATATCAGGGATTTCTGTTTTTGTTTATTTCATAGTTTTTCTGCAGTGCTACAAACCTGAAGGGTTTCAGCTGTCACTACTTATACAAAGTGACACCTCTCAGTCTAAAACACCCACTAGTTGTCAGCTATTAACACACATCACAGAATGACAGGGAACACTCCATGTAGGGCTTGAATGAAACAGTAGTGTGAGGTTTCAGAGGGCTGTTTCATAAAATCTTCATGCTTTTCGTTTGAAAAATCCATTTATTTTAATGATCAGAGGAGCCTTTGAGAAAAAAACTTCAAAGCACCCGTAAGAGCAGAGGAAGTGGAAGGGGCTTTCCTCTAAGTTGTCTGTCTCTCTGTGTTAGTTCACTAATGTACTGGGGACCTGTGCAGGGTGTCCTTTAACAGCTGAGACAGGTGCCACAGAATTTACTGAAAGTTGGATAAGCCTTTAAGAAAATGCAATGATAGATGTCCATAGATCAGCAGGAGTAATGGTCTGCACCTCAGCAGCAGGTCAGAAATGTGCAGTCCTTCATTTTTGTTACATTTTAGATATTACTTAATATCCATTAATTACCATATTACTTGTTCTCTAAGTAATATTGCTCGTATAGTAGCGACTTGTCAATAACAAGGTTTGCAGTAAGACTTCAAACCAGGAATTGAGAATGTAAACCAATCAGGAAAGTTTTTACTGAGGTCATAGATGAAGACTTCTATAGCCTTCTATATAAGAGCAGTTGCCTCCTGCTGGCCATCAGAAAGAATGTATGCTTAGGCACTGGCTTCACTTTTAGACCCTAAAGCTATGGCCATCATTCTTTACACTCCTTGCAGTGCACAAACACACACACACACACACACACACACACACACTGTTAACAGTCAACATGTGTCCACCCAACACACAAACCGGTAACACCCACAACTATAATGGCCTCATCAGTAGATTTTGTTATTTTGCCCCTCTTTTGATTTCATATATTTTTTCTTTTAATATGCTTTCACCATCGACCTTGTTTTCTTTTTTGGCTTTATGTAAGCATTAGTAGTTTTTTCTTGCAACAAAAAAATAAATAAATAAATGGAAATGATATTATGACTGATTTCCTGTGTTGAAATACTGTAAATTATGCATTATACCTGCTGGTTTCAAACCTTCCACTGGCTCCTGAAATAGATGTGTAGTGTTACTGTGGCCTAGCGTATCCATGCATTCTAAGTGTACTAATGGGTGGCGTGTTCTTATATGTGCTGATGAGGTGGGCATGATGGAGTATGTGTGGTGTGGTTGTGGCCGGCTGTGACCCTGCTGTGGAGTGCTGGCATAAAGCAAACAACAGAAGGTGTGATCTGGCCCTGACCTTTCTGAAAACAAACATGGATCAACACTCCTTTCTAAAATGAATACAAGTGTTTCTTATTAAAAAAAAAAGAAAAAAGAAAAAAGAAGACAGACAACAACTCTTAGCCCATTTCACATGGGTGGTGATGAGAGGACACCTCTTACTCATGGTTGACATTTACTGACACATTACATTGTCTTGGAGGCTGCTGACTCTTAGAAGAACACGTCATGTCTTCTTAAAGGGCTGTACTGGTAGTTTTGAGTGTTTAAGTCTATTAAGTACAACTCACATATGTATTTCATTTGCCAAAGCATCCCAAAGGTTTTGAAGATGTGCTTATATTCCAGAGGAGTATGGAAACTTTTAGCTTCCTGTCATTAGAGGAATATTATTTGCACAGCCTGTTCCTGAAATAGACAGCGTAGGCCAGGGGTGGCTGATTAATTTTCCCATCTATCTATCTACCATGTTTGTGTCTACTTGTATATATATTTGGCAGAGTGTAGGATTATGGGGATAAAACCTACACAGACTTTCTTGTGTAAAAAAGCTAACATCATGCAGGTCAGTGTAGATGATGCTGTGCTAAGGTTGAATGCTAATTGGAAGACAACAGAGACCAAACAAGAAGAGAAGCAACTGCAGATGCCGCAGTGGTCAGTGGACACCTTTTATTGTCTTTAACACTTGGTTTAACTTGGTTTCTTAGCATGTTATAACTCTGGTTGTCTGCAATGCTGGCTGAAGGACCAACAACAGCACAAGCAAGAGTAGCCCACAGTTGTTTCTGACGCAGCACTCTGGTAAACAGCTAAAC
>JAMQGT020009273.1:0-20129 GCA_024447675.2 Pterophyllum scalare | reverse complement strand
TGTATTCATTCAGACACGTCTTGCTTCCTGCACTTTCTGCCAAGAAAGTGTGTTTACGAATGGTTACCTCTGCTACTGGAAATTTTGCAGTCTTATTTCTATTGCCTGTTATGCTTAATCTTCTGTTCAGGATGGCTCAGTGTAGCATGTGAGATGTCATGATACTTGATACTTGATAAGGAAGCAGCGGAGAGGTGAAAAAGAAGAGGAGAGGGGGAAGTATGTGGAAGAAATCATTAGAGGGGGGGATGAGGGTTGATGTAGGAGGACTACAGATTGGATACCAAGGCCTCGCTCCTTGATTGCAGCCTGCTTGTTAAAGACGTCTAGCCCGTTTCCAGCCACTTACTTCCCCAAGACGTGTTGATTGGATGGGATAGAAGTAGCTATTCCTCTCTAAACTAAATACAAGACCATTCCTCTCAAAAGACTGACCTCCATTGTGAATTGAGTTTCTTTGTTTTCTTGATTGGCCATTGGTCAGTCCAAGTGAATCCCCTCCTGGTGCATTGACCATGTATTGACCCATAGATAGAAGAGATTTCACAGATTTACAGAGGATTTACAATCGATATGGAAATCTGTAACTGCCTGTTTGCTTCCAGCAAAGTCTTTGTTCCTCTCCTTCTATTTTCTCTTCCTGCTGCATATTTCATGGAACTGACTATGGCACATGTTTGAAGCATGAATAAAAAGAAACATCTGACTGGATTAATAACATTTTCCCAAAAGCAAGTAGCCAAGGAAAACCACTAACAGGACATTCCTTCAGTGAATTTCAAAGATTAGGCAAAGAAGTTGAGGGAGACATTAAACAGGCATCCCAGGCTTCTCCAGTTCACTGCGCAAACAAATCGGATTAAAGTGTTAGAGTGAAGCTTTTTACTGGATTGAAACCTGATAAGATGAGCAATCAAAGCAGATCTGTGCAGGTGGTGATGCTGGAAGTATAATCACAGCTCGTTTGGGTAGTTGTGTTCCTCTGTTGAGCTTGGTGTGAGTATCGTGTGGCTTGTGTGTCTAAGTACCCATTTCCACTGTAAACTATTACACTATCATGTATATTTGCTTGCTTCATGCATCCAACTACAATCCACAACTCAACTGAAGTTTTGTACGGCTTGATCACAAGACAATATGAAGAGTATTTCATTTTTTAGGCTAAATTGTTGGTAATTGTTGGGTAGATCAAATTGGAGTGATGCAGATGTGACTGGAAAGGTTCAGCGTGGAAAACTAACGTGCAATTACTGCAGTATTATGAGGCGTAATCACTGCACTTGTGGCTCACTGGTAGCCCACTGGCTTGTTTTTCATTACCATCCCTCGTTTTCAATATCTCATCTGATTAAATTACAGCTGGGCGGTGTTCAGCTGAGGAAATGAAGCCGGGTGTTTTGCGAGTTTATCTCTGAGTCTGTCACGGATCAGGCGGGAAAGGAGGACCCCAATGCAGAACTCCGGGAGAAAGCAAAGTGCGTTTATTCACAAAAAACAAAAAGACACCAAAAGCACTCTCCCAGGGAAGAACACAGGTTTGGGAGAGGCTCGGCTAGACCAGGGGAAAAAACACACAGGAGGGACAGTGGGGAACGACCACTAGTAATGACACCACACCGGACAGAGCCAGACACGAGTCATGGGGAACACAGGACTATCAAAATAAAACAGGAAGAGACGGGACCAGGAACATCACAGGGGGGAAACACCAGGGACCAGAGAAAACAAGGAACCAAAACAGGGAAACATAACTGAAAACACTGGGCCACAGGCCCAGGACCATGACAGAGTCTGTGCAAAACCCTTTACTTATGCTGTTTGTTTGATCTCATGTGATTCTGTGTGGAAAACCCAATCAGGAAAAACAAGCTGTATTTGTATACTTGATTGCATGTGAGTGTGTGTGTGTGTGTTATCTTGTCTTCATGAGGCCATCAGGTCTCAATCCTCTTGACGGTGATTTCCCTGTCGGCTAATCAGATCAGAGTCCAGCGGTCTGCTCAGCAGGGATCAACCAATCCAACTGTGCCGTGGAAATGGCTCAGCACATAAATGCACCGCTTTCTCTTTATAGTCTGTGGAGAGCTTAATAGCAAACATTGACTTTAAAAACAATAACAGGCTTTCTCTTGAGAAACATACAGTAGCTGTGTGAGAAACCAATCCCGGCTCTATTTGTTGGTTTATAGTTGTGCGTAAAATGAAGCTAATGGATCTGAGCATGTTATTCTACTGAATGCTGAAGGAGTAGTTCAACAATTTAGAATTTTATGATCACAAAATTGGGCCCATAAGCAAAAGATTGCAAAACGGTCATATAGTTTAAATCTGTGCAACAGGGGCCGAGAGAGCCTGATTTTTTTTTTAAATCTCTAGTAAAAGTCAATATCCGAAAACCAACATGTCCTCCAATCCAAACATAAGTATTAAGTAATTTCTGCAGGCCCCGAAATACGACCTATATTTACGTTTCCAAAATGATCGCTCCTACCTCTGGCTTCGCGTGTCATATGGGCTTACCCGTAGGATAATGTTGCCGTAGCTCAGGAGGTAGAACAGTAATCTATTAATCTGAAGGTTGATGGTTCAATCCCAGGCTGTTCCAGTCGGCATGTCAAACTGTCCGAGAACAAAATACATGTAAGTGCTTGCATGAAGAAGGAATGTTCCCTAAAGCACTATAGTAAAGAATAGTTTATTTAATTATTGTTTTAACTTTTCCAGTTGCAACTAATGCCATTTAGTCTGCGCAGACGTTTCAGAAATCTGAGGAAATCCATATTTACCTATTTTTTCAGGATCTGCCGGAGAAAACCGAACACCTTATTTACACGCACTACGACCGCTAGATGTCGCTTTATTTCATTCTAAAACGGAGATATTGGTCGTAAAACGTGCCTGCAGAAACGACCAATACGTTTTTTCAAGGAGGACAGGCTGCCAAAAACTGCTGGTCTTTCAATTTTAATTAGTGCAAGCATTTATCTCACCCATAATCCTAAAATTACAGATGTTAATGTTCAGTTCACCATACACTCCACATATGACACACAGCGATTCCTCGAGATTCTCTGAATCTTTTGATGATATTGTGCACTGTAGATGACGAGATGTTCAAATGCTTCACAATTTTATAATGAGGAACATTATTATGAAATTGTAACATGCAGGTTTTTGCAGATTGGTGAACCTCTGCCCATCTGGACTTCTGAGAAACTCCGCCTCTCTAAGATGCTCTTTTTATTTCATGTGTCCTGGCCTGTTTCCAGTTAACCTATTTAGTTGTGAAATGTTCCTCCAGCTGTTTCTTTTTAGCAATTTACTTTTCCATCCTTTTTTTTGCCGTCTTGTCCAAGATTTTTTGAAATGTACTGCTGCTATCAAATTCAAAATTAGTCAATATTTTTCATGAGAGGTTTGCAAATTCTTGCATTCTGCTTTTGAGTTTGTATTCTGATTTTTTAAATATTTTTAGGGACATACGACTAATTACATTTCTGTTCTAGAAAATGAGCGTGCACCTGGCAGGACGTAGGTAATCTAAATGTAAATGTGATTTGTTTCTTCTGCAGTAGATCTTTTTTAGGGACCAAGTGAACCAAAAATAAAACAGTAAAATATTAGCACAGTCTCTCTCTTCAGTTTTTATTCAGTAACTGAAAAATATGCTCAGGTGACTGACTCGGCCATTGTAGAATATCCCATTACTTTGCCTGGAGTGCACTTTGGGTCATTATCCATTTGCACTGTGATGCACTGACCAATCAGTTCTGCAGCATTTGCACTGATATGTCTTTGGACTTGACATTGACAGTTCCAATGAAAAGCTACCAGATAAAAGTTCAACACTTGGAATCAATTCCGAACCCTTTATCTGCTTCATTTGTCATGGAATAACTCGGGAACACCTGGCCATGAAACTACCTTTCAGTTAACTGTCCAATTAGTTTTGAGCCGTTCATGCAGGACTTTTGTTAAACCTTAAATAAAAACTGATAGTCTGAATTTCAATCACATATTGATTGATTTAAAGTGTTGTACAGAGGCAAAACTACAAAAAAAGTCCCACAGTACAAAAACTTACAGACCTAAATATATTCCCAGATGTATACAATTTAATCAAGTGACAAGCTCCTTGCTTCCCTTATGCATGCTTAATTTGAGGTTTGTTATATGAAATTAGAGTTGATGCTCTCGTGTCACTTTTAGTGAATATTAGACACAGTTGGATATAATGTGTTTTAATTATTAGTTGCCCACAGATCCAAGTTATCATTAGTACAAGGCTGTCAGTTTCAAAGCCATAATCATGGGTTTTTTAAAGGACACTGTATAGAGAAAGAGCTGAGCTGGTGTTTAACAAAGCATCCAAAACCCAATTACCCAAAACTCTGAAAATGTCTATCTGAATATCAAACCTTCATAAAATAAATGCAGAGCTTGTTGAGACACTTCTGGAAAGGATGTAGGTGTTAAACTGAGCTGTAGTGCATGATTTATTTAAACATTACGAGCCATGGAAAGTTATGGTTTTGATTGCTTTACACTGCTGTGAGAATTGCCTCCAATCTTTTTTAAAAAAAATATGAGAAGTGGCATCTTTCATGAAAATGTGGACATATAGATGAAAGTTAAAAAGTCTCTTGCAGCATCTCAGATTTGAAAAGACCCACAGTTGATGATCACATTCTCCAAAGAGGCCTGACAGGCACCCATTAAAAGGTAGACTTAAGTGTGTTTGTGTGTCAGCGGGAGCCTCCTTTATAGAGTCTGCTTGTCAAACAGCTAAAGGAGATGTTCACTGGTCCAAAGTCCTCCCACACACAGCTGCTCCAAAATACTCAGTCTGTGTGTGTCAGCTCATATGTGCAGGCTTATGCGTCCTTATTTGTGATATGTTTGTATTTTCTCCTTGTGTTTGCACAGTCACTCGTGCATCCCGTCATTACCTATGTGTGTGTCCGTGTGTGTTCAGACTTGTTTGTCTGAGCCGTTAGGACTCTGCATGTCTGCCTCTTTATCCCAGAGCTCCATGCCTGTCCAGCCATTCTCTCATCCTATTAAGACTTCTCCTCCCAAAGGAACCGTTTGCCTGCGTGTGTTGGAAATTGCAGTCTGGCTCCGATGATGAGCCAAGTAGGACTCCATGTGGCCAAAGCCAAATTCGGATATTTGTTCCATCCCACAGTGAGATATCCACCATCTGAAAGAGGAAAATGGCACTCAGAAAATAAGGCAAATTTGTATGTTTTTCCAGAACATTCAGGAGCAACTGTGGTTGCTTCCACAGGTGGTTAAACCTATGCCTTCCAATTTGAGGGGAGCATGACTCATGTTAATTTAAACACTAAATCATAAATATGTTATGGACATCTAACAGTGGCAAACCGAGTGATTCCCTGCATGTAATTTGTAATTTTAATCAGATCTTCATTAAGTTGAATGTGTTTCATTCACTCATGTTAAAGGAGAACAGTTTGACATTTTGTTAAGCTGTTTTAAATACTCTCAGTTACTCTTGTTTAAAGTTGGCAGCACTTTCATGTCACTGTGCTAAATATCAAAGCACCAAAAGTTAACTTACACTCACACACTTTATTAGATACATCTGTATCCAGCTGCTCATTAATGCAGATATCCAATCGGTCAGTCACGTGGCAGCAGCTCAATGCATTTACAGTAGGTATGCAGCCATGGTCAACACAAACTGCTGAAGTTCAAAACAAGCGTCAATATGAGGATGGAAGGTGATTTTGATTCTGAAAGTGGCATGGTTGTTGGTGCCAGACAGGTTAGTCTAAGTATTCAGAAACTACCTATCTGCTGGGATTTTCCCTGTACAACCATCTCTTGGGTTTACAGAGGTTGGTCTGAAAGAGAGACAATGTCCAATGAGCAGCAGTTCTCTGGGCAAAAATGTCTTGTTGATACCAGAGGTCAGAGGTGAATGGCTAAACTGCTGTGAGCTAATTGAAAGGCATCAAAGATATGCAGAAGAGCATCTCTGAAACACAATAACACATTGAACCTTGAAGCAGATGGGCTACAGCAGCAGTAGACCACACCGGGTGCCACTCCAGTCAGCTACAAATAGGAAACTGAGGCTACAATTCACACAGGCTCACCAAAATTGGACAATAGAGAATTCGAAAAACTACTTTGTTTGACGAGTCTTTATTTCAGCTGTGGCTTGTAGATGGTAGGGTAAGAATTTGGAGTAAACAAGATGAATCCATCCTGCATGGATCCATCCTGGCTTGTATCAATGGCTGGTGTAATGCTGTGGGGGATATTTTCTTTGTACACTTTGGGTAGTACCAGTACCAGCTAAGCATTGTTTAAACTCCACAACATACCTGAGTACATTTACTAACCATGTCCATTCTTTTAGGACAACAGTGTACCCATCTTCTGATGACAGCTTCCAGCAGGATAACGCACCATGTCACAAAGCTCGAATTAATGGGTATCTTGAACATGAAAATTAGTTTGCTGTACTCAGTCAGAGTCATCAGAGCTCAATCCAATATATCATGTTTGGGATGTGGTGGAACAGGAGAGTCCCAAGTTCACAATTAGCTTCTTATATTTTATTATCTAACTCTCACAGGGGGAATAAATGCTCTTTTATTTTTTTTAGCATTCCATGTCAGGTCTATAAATTAAATCTTTATGAAGTTTTATACCATCTGGTGTCAACCATCCTGACAGTGCCCAAGAGACATGAATAAGAGTGCAGACAGGGTGGAGTGGGTGGAGACGAGTGTTGGGGGTGATTTGTGATAGAAGGATAGCAGCAATAGTAAAAGGGAAGGCTTAAAGATGGTAGTGAGACCTGCTATAATGTATGCTATAGAGACAGTGGTACTGCCAAAAAGACAAGAGGCTGAGCTGGGTCAGAGCTGAAGATTTTCACTGGGAATGACAAGGATGGACAGGGTTAGAAATGAATGGATTGGTGGGACAGAACAGGTCGAGAAGTTTGGAAACAAAGTTAGAAAGGAAAAGTTGTACAGAGGACGGATAGTGGATGCACTGGACAAAGGATGTTGAATATGGAGCTGCCAGGCAGGAGGAAAGGAAGAAGATCACAGAGAAATTTCATGGATCTTATCTATCCATCAACTCATCACAGAATAAAACAGCATTAGTGAAGGTTACAAATTATCTTCTTATGGTCTCTGACAGTGGACTCATCTGTGCTTGACCTCAGTGCAGCATTCGATATTGTTGACCATGATATTTTATTACAGAGGTTACAGCATGCCATGGGTATTAAGGGTACTGCACTTATCTAATAGAGTCCAATTTGTTCATGTAAATGGGGAGACTTCTTAATTATGGAATTCCACAGGTGTCTGTGATAGGAAAAATTCTATGTACATTATAATTGCTTCCCTTAGGCAGTATAATAAGAAGGCATTATGCAGATGATACCCAGCTCTATCTACATCAATTAGTTAAAATGCAGGAATGTCTTAAAGACATGAAGGCCTGGATCTCCTCTAATTTCCTGATTCTAAATTTAGATAAAACTGAAGTTATTGTAATCTGCCCTACAAGCCTTAGAAACTTGGTGTCTAACCAGATACTTACTCTCAATGGCATTGGGTCTCCAGTAACACTCTGAGAAACCTTGGAGTAATTTTTGAGCAGGATATGTCCTTCAATGCACATATTAAACAAATATGTAGGACTGCTTTTTTGCATTTGTGTAATATTTTTAAAATAAGAAACATTCTGTCTCAGAGTGATGCTGAAAAGCTAATTCATGCATTTCTTACTTCTAGGCTGGACTAATGTAATTCATTACTATCAGGCTGTCCTAAAAGCTCCCTGAAAAGCCTCAGCTGATCCAAAATGCTGCAGCTAGAGTGCTGACAGGGACTAGAAAGCGAGAGCATGTTGGCTTCTCTTCATCTGCCCCTCCCTGAGCCTGATTCTGCTGGAGGTTTCCTCCTCTTAAAAGGGAGTTTTTCCTCACCACTGTCGCCAACTGCTCACCATATTTATTTCAACTGTAAAGGTGGGCATTTTAACATAGGATTCTATATAGACTTGCTTTTGGAGCAAGCCTCAAGTGGTCATTAGAGAAACTGCAGATTCAAAATTGGCTTCATTTTTCAGGCCTGGAAGTTTTTGTTGAGTTTTTATGCTGTCAGCTTGTGACTACTGTCTCAGCCCTGTTTTTCTCATAGTGAGTATCATATTTGTAAATGAAACTCTTATTAATACACGTGCATGTTGTGCAGCTAAGTTGTGCTGAGTTGACATTTATTTCTGTTCTACTTTTGCTTTTGTCTCCAGATGGCCCAGTGATCTGGCGGATGCTGACCTACCCCCCGACCCGGCGAGCCCTCATGGTGGGCTGTGGTCTTCAGATGTTCCAGCAGCTTTCAGGAATCAACACAGTCATGTGAGTGAAAACACCACCATACATTTCATTCGGTGCTGTAGCACAGGTCTAATTTATTCTTCTTGTTCTGCCGGAACAACAGACTTTAGTAAAATTACACAGAGCCTGCAGTGGTCAGCATCAAAAGCGCTAATTGATAAAGACAATTACCCAGAATAACTTTGCATTGATTTTCAGTGACCCTTTCTTTTAGGGGCTATTGATGCATGCACTATAGCCTTATAAAGCCATTCTGTCAATGTGGGGATCAAGGGTTCAGGTTTTTCCTTCAATTTGTCAGCAATCTGTAAATACCCAATTTAGAGGCTCTTTCATGTGTAGTCCTTGAGGCTATGTCCATGTGTCATCTCCTTCTCAAAAGCTTGAACAACAGAGCCATTATTATTTCTACATCGCATTGGCACTGAAAGGGAAAGTTCAAGTGTGTTTTTATCCATTTCACCCTCAGAGTTAATGAAAACAATAACGATACATGACACAGATTCCACGTGTCGCATGCCCTCCCATTCAACACCAGAGATCTAGACGGATGCATTTGCTTCAGTAACACAGTATTAAATCACAAAACATTTCTTTCATCTGTCATTTCACATTGTACACTGGGGAGTGAAAGGTCTCATTGCATTACTGCCCACTTGTCTGCGAAGAGATGGACCACCTTATTCTTTTCATCTGAGGAGATTGTGTCATCGGTCTCTGTCTCGCCTCCCCTTAGAGATGAACTATATTGCAGGGCTCTGTAAACAATCTGTGGATGTGTGCTGTTGCTTAGCAACCACCAGAGGTGAGAGCAGCAGGATAAGTGTTCTTGTACGGGTGTGTTTGCACAAAGGTGACTTAATGAACAAAATGTGACACTATGAGGTCTGCGCATGTGCACCTGTGTAACGTGCGTGCATGATATCCGTGTGCTCGCGTGGATGTGTGCGTGCCTCTGGGGACGTGTGAGTCTTCAGGTATGGCCGTTTGCCCTTGCATGCTTGTATCTTGAGAACTGAATGGACAGAAACATGAGACAAAAGGATAATAATGAAGCAGAGGTGAAACTCTGGATGTCTTTAAGCACTTGCTTCCGTCTCTCTCGCCAAAGATCTGTCTGTTGAGTGTCGGCCTCTCTTAGTGTATATTTATCTTCATCCCTGTCACCAACTCTATGAAGAGCAGAGGAGACAAACTTAATCTGTCATAGCTCTGTCCCTATCCGCCTTTCTGTCTCTCTGATTTATGTATCTGCCAATCTTCTAGTCTTCCTGAAAAGGTCTACGTAGTAGTTTATCTGTGACCCATTTGCAGCTAGCGTCTTTACGTGTTCCATCAAGATTTGTGTCAAGATTTGCTGTGTTTACAGATGGCATTAAAGTGCGCTTTCCTGTCAGCAAATTGAAATCTGATTGCCTTTTCATTTGCAAAAATAAGTACTGCTGCTCACTGTAGTGACAATGACATCATTCAAAATTGACATTAAAAACCTCATTCTAGCGACAATCAATTTTTTGATGCCAGTGTCTCCACTTCAGAAAACTAAAGGGTTATTGTAACTTTAAGTTTCTGATATCAGGCCCTAATTATGACAGGGAAAACTAGGATTTCTTAAGAAAGCTGCCATATTAAATAATGCATGGATAAACAGTTCATTTGAATGTAACATATGCAAATGAACTGGTATTTGTGTAACTGCAAACACACAAATAACCTCAGCTGTCTTATGACATTGTTTTTAAATTGTATCCGTGGACCTCTTTCCCATTCATCCAGGATATGTTAATTCCAGATTTATGTGTAAATAAGGCAATAATAAATCATCCGGTTGGCATGTGCACTTGTGTTTTTGCGCTGTCATGGATAACATGGAGGTTCCACCCTGAGCAGGTCTCCAGTCCTTCACAGAGAGACAGACAGCTACATAGTTTCACCCCCAGAGCTCATTTGGAATCAGGGGTTAACCTAGCATGCATGTCCCTGGGCATGCTAGGTTAACTGTCTGCATTCAAAGTCTACAAGTGAATCAATAATCAGTTTTTAAGGCCATTGTAAGTATATTATATTTAATGGTATATTAGTACATTTGTTTGGGTTTCAGAACATTTAGTGAGACCTGCATCCTGATAGTGGACTCAAAAAAGTCACATTACAGCATAAAAGGTAGTTGATAGTTATAACCTGATAACGTCATATGCTAGGCCGACAGAATAAAATGTAAATCTGGATGATTGATATTAGGTCATAGAAACAATCTGCCTGCTGGCTGGAATTCTGAGGTGATTAATAAAAAACTCCGAGGGTGGCTGGTTGATGTGAGGAAAGACCACATCAGAAAGATCTAGACAGAAATATAGAAAAAAACCTGAAAGGGACAGACTACAGTTGTTGCCATGGTAATAGTCGCCCTTCAGCAATGAATATAATGTAAAGATATAAAATATTAAAAACTATATTTAATCTTTAAAATTGCTTCATTGCTTGCCCTTCTTTCACCATACAGAGCTTGGGCTACTTTAAATATAGAGATTACTTAGAACCTGCACTGTATGTTGAGTCATTGCAGGCACCTCCTGTGCCTCATCATGTGTGCTGTATACTTTACTAGCTTGCCTGTCTACAGTCTGCCTTTTTCTGAACCTGGAGTGAAGATGCCAGGCTAGCCCCATTAGCCGGTGAGACATAAAGAAGGTCTGAGGAGCAGTAAATCAGCCAGGCTTAGGAACAAGCTTCTCTCCCTGTCCCCAGCTGCTTTTTCTGATTAAACCACCAGGCTGGCACAGAGTAAGAAGGAAAAGGGCAATGAGACAGTCTGGCAGACAGGCAAAAAAAAAAAAAAGAAAAAGAAAGAAAGAAAGAAAAGAAAAGAAAAATCCAGACCAAACTAGAAAACCACATATTGGCTGCCAGTTCTAGCAGTCCTCTCTTTCTCTCACATTAGGAACTTGACAGGAACGGATTGACAGAGTTCACTTTTTCCCCTGCTCTCTCTCACTAAGTCACATATGTTCACACAGAGGGTACATTTGAGTCCCTATTAGCACATTCTCTCACCAAAAGCCTGCCCCGCCCATCAGCCTTGGAGTAAAATGTCTAACACAAAGTGAGCTCTTCTGGGCTTTATCAAAGGCATTCAGGCAAAAGATTGACTGAAACTGTAACTGACCAGCCAGTTCAACCAATAACATCTTGATGAACTGACAAAGCTGTGTTTGTCAGTTAATCAAACTGTCAGTTAACACATTTCCTACTGATTTGCCCTTTCATATCTAACATGCATATGGAGATCAGTGCTGCCTCTGGGCATATCTGCATATCTAATCTGTAGTCTGTCAAATACAGGTACAAACTTCACGTGATCTCTCAGTCTAACAGCAGTGAATGCAGTCAGTCAGCTTTGGGTCAGTGTGTCCCAGTTTTCTGTATTTTGCTCATATAATAGCTTTGTATTCTTTAGTTATTGAAGACTGCCATAAAGGGAGCATAATTACAAAGGACATATGAAGTGGAGCAGAGGTGCAGTGGAGGAAAGTCAGATTCCAAGAAAGTCGGAATGCATGAATGGCATACCACTTCAGGCACAAAGACACACACACACACACACACACACACACACACACACATCTGAATGCTAATTAGTGTTCTGTTCTGTCTAATGACTTCCATTTATGCAAGCAAACGTAAATGAGCTTCATCCAAACTCTCGGTCGACTAGTGAAATTCCAGCAAAACACAAAGCCACAATTCCATCTCATGGCATGCATGAGCTGGCCACACACAGGTCCACTGCAGGACAGGATTTTATAAAGATGTGCATTAAATTTACTGAGACTAAATAACGTGGGTAAAATTGCTTTTTGTCTGTCTTAGGTCTGTAATTAAGCTTCTCAATATTTAGGGCACTATCATTAAGCATCAGTGCATTCACAAACATGTCTGATATCAGCCAGGTTATTCATAGACTGCTCTTACTGTATCAAAGCACCTGTGACATGTTGGTGTGATACTTTTATTAGACTTCAGCATTTGTTTGACAAAAATACAAAAGGTAATCTGTTTAGAATTAAATACAGGTGACTCTACAGCTAGAAGGCAAGAGAAAAACTCTCGGGCTGAAAAAGGAAGTTAACATAGAAATGCCAATTTGTAGTTCCTTAATCCAGTTTACTGCTCACTACATTTAGCTTGTGTTAACCTAGCTACATGTTTTTAAAATTATGTATTAAGAACAAAAGTCTGCAATCATGCTAGCAGCTGGGTGTGGGTGTTCTTGGATAGAGTACATCCTAGACACATATCAGGCAAAATGAAAGCATGATGTTGAGCGTTCATAACATTCTCTGTGGTCGACAATTTAGTTTTACAATTATAGCAGGCTAATATTTGGTAATTACTACAGCAGCAGGAGTGTGGATCAATTCAACTTCCACTCATCCATCTCCAGTTTGCATAAAAGCTTTATGGTACAAAGTTTGAGGATGTATAATGATTGCTGTGAAGTTTTAGCTTCAAATATCAAATACTTAGATATATATTTTTGAAAACTGGTCCATCGACCCACTTTCAGGCCATTTTTCACATGTTGAAATCTGAAATGTTTGAACGTGAATATCTTAAAATCTGTTAAAGATAAAACCCTTAAATTTTCACTGGTCTTTGTTACCATCAAAATGAATCACAATCTTTAAATTTGGGTCAGATATGATAAAAAAAAAAGTGAGTATTGCACTCCTGCAAAGTCCCATATTTGAGCACACACACTAATAATAAATCTTAGTGGCAATTTCTGCATGGTATATAGCTATATTCCACAATAATGCAAAGTAAAACATGTAGAATGCTTTTTAATAATATAATAAGAGGCAACTGAATAATTCAATAATATTCATGTGAAAATACTAAGCTACCATGAGCCAAAACTAAAAATCTTAACTAGCTTCTATTACACTAGATTTATGAGCCTAATAGTGGTGAAAGTGTAGAAATATCAGTATTGGCTTTGGGCTTGTTGGTTGCAGAAGATCAGAGGATTTTTTTGTGACTCCGAATATATTAAAAATCCGGCTGAAAGCTTAAACTGGCCATGAGTATGAAGCAAGGCCATAGATATGGTCCCACATGTACCATTATTATTTTACAGCAGCTTGATTTGAGCTCATGTGTCAGATACTCTACCTCATCTCTCTTGTTGTTATATGAATAACCTCTTTGCCTTCACATTCACACACACACACACATTCAGAAACCAATGCCTGTCAGAGGAACCTGTGTGATGAAAAATGTATTTATCAATAATACATCTCTCAGGAAAAAAGAAGCTGGATGGATGGTTCTGTGGATTACCTCAGTAACATGCATCCTACAGGGGATTTTCTTTATAAATACCCTTTCGTTTTATGTATGTTCAACCACTGTTGTTTAGCTATAGAAAATTCAGAACAATGTGGTACAGCAGTTGGTCAAATTAGATATCATCTTTATCCATTAGCTGGTGGATCATTTCAATTGAATTAGCCTCATGGTCTTGCATGTAAAGGTCACTGTGGACTGGTGGGGAGTGTGTTTGTCTGTGTGTGTGGGTGGGTGGGTCATTGTTGGTCAGCAAAGTCTGTTAAAAGAGGGAAAGATCATACAAACTGTGCTGGAGAGTAGAAGAAAAACAGGGGAGAGGAAGGAAGAAGAAGAGGGCAGAGGGAGCTCTGACATTGATGGTGATGAGGTGGAGGAAGACGCGGAGTGGGATCAAGGCAGATGACAGGAGAGGAAGTGTAAGATTTATGAAGGAAGACAGAGAAAGGGGACAAGAAATATTGAGCTGTGGATGAAAAGCCCCGTGTTCTTTAATTCTGTTTATTGTTGTTGTTTCGTTGCTGCATTTTATAACAATCACTTTGAAAAGGTTTTCGTAATTGGCTCCAGGTTTTTAAAAAAGTAGCATCAAGTACTTTTAGCGGAGTAAAACCCAATGCCAGGGACTGCACACATACAAACAGGGGTAGTTTGATGCAGAAATAGGATCATGTTTGTAATAAACCCAAACATGAAAAGTTTGCATTATATAAGCTGTACAGGTTGTATAATGCAAACGCTGCAATCTTTCCCTAAAAGCATTTGTTGTGTGGCATGTTTCCCTGTCTGGGTTTAGTTGCTACAGTCAGCGTCTTGTTGCCTGCTTGCACTTTTAAGGTCAGTCTCATGGTGTGAAATTTCATCAGTTCTGGCAAACAAGGAAATAAATGTTGGAAAATCCAGAAGTGACAATTTATTCCAAACACCTTAGTCACATTTCCTTCACCGAGCACTACAGTACTAGTTAATGATCACCACAAGCAGAACAAAGCATAAAGGATTTTGTCAATGAATTGGGCAAACAATAAAAGGGGGAAGACAGTCCAGCTAAAGCAGCTAAAGATTTATACCAAAGTACCAGAGCAGTTGGAATCCAGTTTTTGCCACAGATTTGGATTCTATTTATGACGCAAACGGAGTCCCAATTAAAGTGCCAAGTACTTTGATGACAAATTAATAATAGAGCAATTAATAACAGAGTAAAAGCTCTGCAGTCTCAGTGAACTTGGTGTACCAGCACATGAACAAGTTCTCCACCTGCTGGATGTTCTAGTTAGAATGTCCCTCTCACGTACAATGGACCTGCAGAGCAACAAGGACAACTGTCAGCAGCTGCAGACCAAGACAGTGGAGTTGGGGTTACTTCAACCTTGGGGAGAGAGACTCACTGGAGCAGCAGCTAATTGACATCGAGGACCACTACAACAGCGACCTGTCCAGCAAACCACCCACGGAAACATGAGACAGGAAGACGCAAGGCGTGGCTACCAGTGACAAAATTTTCAAAATAAGAGCAATGGAATTGCCCTCTAGTAATCAGTCACAGTTGTTCTCTTGGACAGATGAAAAAATAAAAATGAATAGATTTTAGAATCTCCAGTTAACCTAACCTCACCAACTGCATGTCTTTGGACTGTAGGAAGAAGCTGGGGTACCCGGAGAGAACCCACGCACACGCAGGGAGAATATGCAAACTCCCCACAGAAAGGCTGTGAGGCGACAGTGCTAACCACCCATTTTCTTCCATTTATGTTTGTTGTGTATGTATATATATATATATATATATATATATATATATGACATACAAAATCCCATGTAACTAGAGAACCAGCATTGTGGTATTACATAGAGCTATTATATGAATACATGTAACCTGAGTGTATGCTGTCATGTTGCCAAGTATTTTGTTGCTGAAACGTGCCAGTTGGCCTACGCAGATGGTCCCACAGATAAATGTCATGTTGGAAATGTCACGAAAACCCAGTTTTATATGGTCACTCTGCTGGCAGGCCCACGAGGAGCTGGCAGAGCTCGCACCGTTGTACGTGTGTTTTGTGTGCACGCAATCCAAGAAGCCACACTAAAAACACTGGGTTGTTTTTGCCTGTGTTTGTATGTTTTCAAGCATTCATAAGCAGTTTAATCATGCCAACATCTTCTGCCTCCCACCGAGACGCAGCCAGACCTTTTTAATGAGAAAAATTCTAATTTTGCTTCTAATCAACTGCATACAGAAACATATCACACTCACATACTCCTTACCGCAGGATGTCACGTATGCTTAGCCTGTAGATGGAGTGGTGTTTACAGTATGTAAATACATATATTTAAACAATTTAAACCAGGCTGAAAGACCACTACTTACTCTACTCATCTCACAAACCCGAGTCTGTACGAGCTGTGCTTTTGGCAGTATTTTTATTGTGTTAGAAAAGGGAATCTCACACCTTTGTCTCTTACATTAGTGAATTAAATTTAGTATCCTAGCATATCCTGCAGTCAGAATGTATATTGAAAACACCCGTGGCCCTAATTATGGTCTCTACAGTTACTTGTTTTACAGATGGAATTTGCTCACATACAGCCAAAATATGGCCGACTGCTCGGTGCATATGGTGTTCAGCTATCATTTGAGCCAAACTAGGAATGTCTCGAGAACCAATACGATACCTTTACAAAAAGGCTGAAAACACGATTGTACTTGGCCTTTGTGTCGCCTGCCGAGAGGCAGGGAGACAAGGATCACTCTTCCATCTGTCCGGCCGTCATTCTTTCTGTATCTCAGTAACCGTGCAAGAAATTGACTTCAAACGTGGAGGCTAGATACGTATTGAAGAGTGCAACTGCAGAACACAAGAACCATAACCCGACCTCCTCTTACACCGGAGTTATTTAATCACTGTAAACAATCTTTCCATCAGTCATTCATCTCTCAGCTGTCTCATCTCTGTATTTGTATGTTATAGGCAGTTCTATGCAGCACCTGCTGAAGAACAATTTACTGTAAAAATCACTGAATAAAGAAAAAACACTGAATCATTTACTTTCATATACATGGATATACTTTCTGACAAGCCTTTGAGTAGGTGACACATTTGTTCTTTGGAACATCATGGGGTTGTTTTGTTGTTTGTTTGTTTTTGTTTTTTTAATATCATAGGCACCGTAGCCAAGGTATGTACCATGGCTGCAACTCTATAATAACTAACAGGAGCAGCATACTCCTCCAAGTCTCCTTACAAGCTAAAGAGGGACACCCACAAACCAATGAAAAACGACCACTGGAATACTCGTTGACTCAGGTGGCAATAAGATTCTTGGGTATTACTGTAAGGAGTTACAGTCATGTGATCACTAACTATATGATGTTAATCTGTCTATCATTTTGAACATATGACATGGGTCAAGTAAATAAGGCCCCAGTCTCACAATCCTAGAGACCAATCTATGTCCCTCTGTCAAAATCTGATCTTGAGCAAAAATATGTATTCCCCGACCTGTTGGCAAAGTCTTCCTTGCAGTTCTGTTGGCCACTAGCAGACTGCTGCAGTTGCCCATAGTTTACTTGGGATATGCTGACGTGTCTGCAAACACTCACCAACTATTCTCTGAGCAGCAGTGAAACTGTGAGAAGTGCACCAAAAGTCATAAATTGAGACCATTTGCACTCAAAATAAAAGCTTTTAAAGTGGAAATTCTTCATTTCCAGTTTGCGTCACACTTTATCAAGTAGACAATTTGGTGTGTTCTATCCAAACAACAGGCAATCGCAGCAACCTGCTAGCAACCAAAGCAATCACAAGGATGTTTTTGGTGCAGCACCCTCTTTGCAACCAGTCTCACCTAGCGACAGCTAGCCTCACTACTGAAGTGAGCTTATGCCCTGCTAGGCAGGAATATGCAAGCCTAGCGACAAAATCTTCCCAAACTCTTCTCTATTTATTTTCAAAATCTATATTTAATTTAAGAAATAGGGAAAAGGAGGAGAAAAAAATAGCAAAAAATCTTATTAGCTTGGTCAAAAATAGAACACAGTTTTAAAAGTTTATTCAAGACACTGGGCTCCTAACTCTTAGCTATCCTCCAAGCATTTATCTATATATATTTATCCTTCAGAAGGGAAGGGTTTTAAAACACAGTGGAGGGTGCAGCACCACTAATAAGCTACAAAATCTTCCTCCATTCTGCACTCACCATCTCTCCGCTCACCCAAAGGTCAGCACTGTCAAAACACTGCTGAACAACACAAAGCAGTAATTTCCTTAACCTGAAAAGCTAAAACTTGTTCCCGTGAATTATGTCATTTAAAAAGAAAAAGGTTCCAAAAAGAGGTACGCATCACTTTTATTTTCTCTGTTTTTTACAGCCAACCAAATTAACTGAAAAGTTCTGGATTGACTTGGCTGTATGGTGAACTGTACTGTTATGCTTGTCCTATTCCTGCATGATTGCACCAGATGTTAATGAACTTATTGATTGATTTAAGGGTTGTGCATTTTAAACTTCTTGCAGAACGAACAGAGCCAAGTGCGTTTCAGTTCTGTGATAGCGAAAGACATCTGCAGATGTCACACTTTGGTGCTTTGTGAATGTGGGTTTGCGTGAATGTGTATGTGTGTTTACAGAGTTTGCAATCAGAACATCCAATCTGAGGTTTACCTGTTTGAGCTGAACAGGGTTTTTTTTTTGTTGTTCTGGAGCATAAATGAGATGCAGTTCTGCGTTTGTATGCATTCATTTGAAAAATAGGCCAGTTCCCAAGAGAGTCGCTGTCTCCCTGTCTCTGTCTATCTCTGTTTCATGTACACCCGCTCTATATATGTCTCACTTTCTCTCTCCCCGTGTCTTTTCTTATTTGTCCAATTGGTCTTGTTTTCACACCCACATCCCTCCTTTTCTATTTTCTCCATCCATTCAGTCTTCTTCTCACCTTTCAGTCTTTTTCTCACTTTCTTCCTGCTCTCTCTCTCTTTATCCATGCCTGATGCTGTTTCTCTGCTCTGACACCTTGTCTCGTACTCTCTTACTCAGTGAATCGGTCACTCAGTCACATGCAAGCTCTGCATGTGCACCCACGCACTCACTGCTTTCTCACACACACACACACACACACACACACACACACACACACACTTAACACTTGTTTGCTCGCTCCATCTCCCCATCTCACTGCTCCCTTATAGTTGATCCTTCAGCTGCCTCTAAATCCATACTATTAGGTTACATAATTAGATCAGCGCTTTGTCGATAAGTAGCACTCTGTTAGAGCTTTCTTGCCTATAGCTTGGAGAAACCTCCCCTTTACCCTTCTTTCACACCCTATCACACATAGTTACTTTTCTAGCCTATGAATGCAGATAATATAGCAATATGTAATATAGGCAGTTTCATACCTCTATTCATACTAAAACAAATGACAAAAGACTTTTGTAAAGAGCCTGTCTGATCTGATTTGCATTCAGTTACATCAGCTATATGAAAAATTTTCAGTAGTGCTGGTCTTGATTTTCACTTTGATATTCTGCTATGCATCATACCTACGCTATAATTATAGATGTTAAAATTAACCAAGTGACAAAAAACAGTCTAACCTGTTACTTTGTTGCTCACCTATAAGGTTTTTAGTTAGGTGTTTAGTTCCTATAAAAGTTATTATAAAAGATGGATGGAAGGAAGGGCCTGACTGCGAAACTGCACTCTCATTGGCAAATGTCTTGTTATTGACAACTTGTTAGCCAATGAGCATGTAGCTTTATACCACAGATAATACTCCATTTTCATGACTAAGATTTGCAAAACAGACTTTTGTTGTTGTTGTTATTCACTGTGACCCAGAATGAGTAACTGAGCTCATAAACTCATTTAGGAAAGTGTTTACTGATGTCAAGACAGAAAGCCATTTTCGAGTAGACTTCTGTGGGCCCAGAGGGCTTTTTGCAACCACAGCTATCGCTATCCAGTGGCCTTAAGACAGAATGCAGGTGTTTAGGTACTTCTACATTAACTTCATTTTTTTGACCAGAAGCTACAGCCATGTTTTCGTGCATAAATGTCTATGATTTTTCTATTTGCAATCAACAGAAAACTGCAACCAACTGGAGGCTCTGCACAACCATAGACTGTATACAAAAGATAGACACAGCTATCATTTGTTATTTTGAAACAGCAAGTTTAGCCATTTGGATGCCTCTAATTTGTTTAATGTTTTTTCCCTTTTTCTTTCTTGAAACATATCCATATTTGACAGGAAAGCGCTGGGGTGGTTTTAGCTAGCACTAGTGCTGGCTAGCAATCGAATGGTTTGCATGGTTGTGCATTGGTGCTACACACAGCCTGAGCACAGCTTTCCAGACCATTGTCTACATGTTGTAGCAGTTTACTGTTC